>OX578152.1:121068065-121285565 GCA_951213105.1 Amaurobius ferox
CAGACCCACTGACACACACACACACACACACACACACACACACACACAGACATCACTTCAAAAATGTTTGATTCGTGATCAGGTATGCTTGAAACGTGCTCTCCCGTCGAAAACTCGAATTCGAATTTTCGACCCCGTCACAATACTTTCCTTATACATTATGTATATAAGGAAAGTAAAAATAGGTTTTTCTTGTAGTAGATACTTATATTCTTTCCAAGATATTGAATTTTCGACAATGAGCATTGATTTAGCATCATTTTTATCCATTTGGCGAGATTTTCGTTAATTTAGCAGCATTTCAAAAAGTCGGCAAGTTGGCGACATTCCACCAAAATCGTCGCTAAAATCTCGCCAAGCGTTATGGACGAAGAAATAAGTTATTCTTACAGCAGATAAATGACTATTGGCGATCAAATAGAAAATTATTACACAAAGTATCTTTTTTCATGAATGGAACGAGCTAGATCCACGAAAATGATACCACCCAATTTATCGCATGGTATTACATATGAAAAGTGAACATGTTTCTCGATAGGGAATATTTTTATTTTATTTTATATGACTTTTTGATTTTTTTTAAATGTACAATATCTCGACAACGGTTCATGTTAGCGTTCTAAAATGTATGCCAATCGTTTTCTAATGAAAAATTACATAAGAAATGTCTATTTGCGTAACTTTATTAGCGGTTTTGATTTTTTGACGATTTTTTCAAAATTTCATTTGAAAATTTAGGGGGGTTCTGAACATTCGATTGCGAATAAAAACAATAGGCTTCCAGTGTTTATGGATTGTGATTTTTGTACCAAATTTTGTTCAAATCGGTCGATTCGTTCGTCAGTTATCGTCTCCACAGACTCACTGACACACACACACACACACACAGACATCACTTCAAAAATGTTTGATTCGTGATCAAGGATGCTTGAAAATAGCTCTCCCGTCGAAAACTCGAATTCGAATTTTCGACCCCGTCACAATACTTTCCTTATACATTATGTATATAAGGAAAATAATAAGTACATAATAAACATCACGTCTGCCTACATCAGATTTTTTTTCCTTTCTAAATATTCTCGGGAAACATTTGCAAACCAGTCAGGAAACAATTTGTTCTCATTAAATACCGCAATGTTTCGTTCTAATGATTTTGAACTTTTATTTATAATCAAATTCATCCATGAAATACAATATATATATATATATATATATATATATATATATATATATATATGTATATATATGCACTATTTTACTTTTCACATCGACTTTTGTAAACTGCAGGAAATTTAAAGAAAAAATGCAGATACCGAAGTGAAACCTCAGAACTGTAGAATAATAAATACATTTCCCAACATCAAGTGGCATTTGAAAGAGAGTTGAAAAAAAAAACTAAATTAGATTCTATTTCTCATAATTATGATGAAACGACTCAAATGGCATCGAGCGTGTGAAAGTTATAAATAATCTTATATCAATAGATTTTGATATCATTATAATTTCCTTCCTGGACAGCAGAATGAGTGTAATTTTCCTAATATTTGTCAATTTTTTGTCGAGATGAGATATTATCGCTGTGACAGATCGATTTTCCGACTGATAGACAGATATTATAGTTCTTTTATTCTGGAAGTTTTATCTGAATCGGTAGTTATAGTTTCAGTAGCACTAGTTCCTTGTGTTTGTCTTTTTATATTGTTGCGTTCGCTATTATATAGATGTAAGAAAGTTATCAGAATGGGGTCAAAAATAAGATTTTTTTCCGTGGATTTACGCGGTTTAGGCATTGAGAATATGTATCAAATATTTTAACGTGGCAGCTCTCTCTTTCTCCCTCTCTGTCTGTGTGTGTGTGTGTATGTGTGCGCAATGCATGTATACATTCTAGCTTTTAAAATACCCGACCAAATTTAAGGTAGTGTCCAACATGCCGTTTGTGTGTGTGTGTGTGTGTGTGTGTGAGCGCGCGCAATACATGTATGCACTCTAGTTTTTAAAATATCCGACCAAATTTAAGGTAGCTTCCAACCTAACGTTTATGTGTGTGTGTGTGTGTGTGTGCGCGCAATACATGTATGCACTCTAAAAGCATATCCGACCAAATTTAATGAAATTTGGTGGTTAAGTCATGCATTGTTACCTTCTTGCTGATTATATTTGGTGGAATTGGGAAGAAAAAATCTGATGCGGGCAGCACATGACTTTCCCTGCAGACTTATATCCACGTTCTCTCTATTTTAATTACATTTAATTCACTGTTAATTCAATTTCTGTTCTCATTTGATAACTGGACTTATTTTCAAAGGTGGCGTAGAGAAAATACGAAAAAACTCAAATATCTCGAGAACGACTAGTCTTAGTGTAATGAGGTTGGTCTAGCATATTTAGTTTTTAATTTTAAATTTTGGCAAATTTTGAGAGCTATTTCGCAAAACAAATGCTGGTTATTTTTTTCCGCATAGTTCCAAAATCTAATCAGTACCAGGGTGTTCCACAAGCGACTTATCTACCGAATTTTGTGAAATTCGGTCCGTTAGTTTTTCAGCTAGAGTGGATACAAGCTTTTACGGGCCATTTCGCAAAAAATGGCGGGTTCTTTTATTCCGAGTCATACCCAAAGCCAATCAGCACCAGATTCAACCACAAGTTATTTACCTACTGAATTTTGTGAAATTCGGTCAATTAGTTTTTTAGTTTGAGTGGATACAAAATCTTCACAGAAACACATACAGACGTCACGCTAAAAATAGTTTTTTTCGTACTCTAGAGGTCTCGAAACGTGTAGATCCGTCGAAAACTCGAGTTGCGATTTTCGACATGATTCCAATACTTTCCCCATGCATTACCATGTATTGCAGGGAAAGTAAAAATCTGATGTGGGCAGCACATGACTTTCCCTGCAGACTTATATCTACGTTCTCTTTATTTTAATTAAATTTAATTCACTTTTAATTCAATTTTCGTTCTCATTTGATAACTGGAATTATTTTCAAAGATGGCGTGGTGAAAATACGAAAAATACTAATATATCTCGAGAACGGCTAGTCCTAGTGTAATGGGGTTGGTCTTATTTATTTCTTCGTTAAAAATTACGTATTAAACAAGCATTTAATGGATATATATTTGAGCATACGTAGCTTTTTAGTTTAGATTTTGACAATTTTTGCGGGCCATTTTGCAAACAAAGGCAGGTTATTTTTTTTCGAATCGTACCAAAATCTAATCAGCACCAGAATGACCCATAAGTGACGCATCTACCGAATTTTGTGAAATTCGGTCCATTAGTTTTTCAGCTGGAGCGGATACAAACTTTTGCGGGCCATTTTGCAAAAAATAGCGGGTTCTTTTATCCCGAACCGTACTTAAAACTATTCAGCACCAGACTCGCCCACAAGTGACTTACCTACCAAATTTTGTGAAATTCGGTCTATTAGTTTTTTAGTTAGAGTGGATACAAAATCTGCACAGACAGACACACAGGCACGCACACAGACGCCACACTGAAAATGATTTTTTCGTATTCTAGAGATCTCGAAACGTGTAGATCCGTCGAAAACTCAAGTTGCGATTTTCGGCATGATTCCAATACTTTCCCTATACATTACCATGTATAGCAGGGAAAGTAAAAATTATCCCTATATTTAAAAATTATCGCAAAAATTGACCAAAATTCAACTTAAGGTGACTTAGTACCATTTGGATTATTTTTATTCAATTTTTTGTACAAGTATTTTTATTTATCTTTTACCGCCTATATACGGAGATTGGACTCTAAAGATAAGTGCGCTCGATACCCGGCGCAACTCACACTTTCACAGTATCTGCTCTGAGTTTCGGGCACGTTAAATCTGTGGATCCGAATGTGCGGTATGGGGAATAAAGGTACGGTCCGTGTGGATACCTCCCCGGTCGTTCATTCAACTGCTCCATACCCTCGAGTGAGCTGGACGGTCTGGATTCTCAGGTCCCTGTAGATGTCATCCTCACTGGGTAACACTGTCCCGGCCGTCTAAACTGATACCTTATACCTTCTAATAATTAAAATTGGTCTCGGTTGAAAATAAGAAAGAGTGGGGTCTGGAACTTCAATATTATTTTAATGAGCAGAAGACAAGAAAAATTCCTTAAGATCAAATGGAGGGGTGCGTGATAAGTGTCTATAGGGACTTCTGGTAAATATTTGTAGAGTATCCTGCAAGTTGTGTATGTGGCCATGATTAGTTTATAGTTAAAACTCATGTGTACTCATGATACTTGTTTTCCGTTTTGAGATAACAGCAAATAATTCCAATTTCTTCTTACTTTCCCTGCAATACATGGTAATGTATTGGGAAAGTATTGGAATCGTGCCGAAAATCGCAACTCGAGTTTTCGACGGATCTACACGTTTCGAGACCTCTAATACGAAAAAACTATTTTTAGCGTGACGTCTGTGTGTCTGCCTGTGTGTCTGTCTGTGTGTCTGTCTGTGTGCCTGTCTGTGCAGATTTTGTATCCACTCTACCTAAAAAACTAATGGACCAAATTTCATAAAATTTGGTAAGTCATTTGTGGGCGAATCTGGTGCTGATTAGTTTTGGGTACGATTCGGAATAAAAGAACCCACCTTTTTTTGCGAAATAGCTCGCAAAATCTTGTATCCACTCTAGCTGAAAATCTAATAGATCAAATTTCTCAAAATTTGGGAGATAAGTCGCTTGTGGGTCACCCTGGTGCTGATTAGATTTTGGTATGATTCGAAAAAAATAAGCTGCCTTTTTTTGCAAAATGGCCCTCAAAAATCGACAAATAGTAAATCTAAAATAATAAAACTACGTATGCTGAAATATATCCATTAAATGCTTGTTTTATACGTAATGTTTAACGAAGAAAAGAATAAGACCAACCCCATTACACTAGGACGTGCCGTTCTCGAGATATTTTTGTTTTTTCGTTTTTTCTCTACGCCACCTTTGAAAATGAGTCCTGTTACCAAATGAGAACGAAAATTTAATTAATAGTGTATAAAATTTAATTAAAATAAAGAAAATGTGTATATAAGTCTTCAAGGAAAGTCATGTGCTGCCCACATCAGATTTTTATTTTCCCTGCAATACATGATAATGTATAGGGAAGTTATTGGAATCGTGTCGAAAATCGCAACTCGAGTTTTCGATGGATCTACACGTTTTGACACCTCTAGAATCCTGTTCTTAGATTTTGGTACGACTCGGAAAAAAATAACCTGCTTCTTTTTGCGAAATGGCCCGCAAAAATCGTCAAAATCTAATATAAAAAGACTACATATGTTCAAACATATCCATTAAATGCTTGTTTTATACTTTTGCCGATGAGAGGACCAACCCCATTATAATAGAAATAGCCGTTCTCGAGGTATTTTAGTTTTTTCGCATTGTCGCTACGCCACTTTTAAGAATAAGTCCAGTTACCAAATGAGAACTAAAATTGAATTAAAAGTGCACATTTAATGTAATTTAAAATAATTATCCGTGTTATTTTGTGAAATTAAACTCAATTTAATAAATTATTGAAGAAATAAAGAGAATGTGGATATGAGTCTGTACGGAGAGTCATGTGCTGCCCACATCAGATTTTTTTTTGTATCGAATTGATTACTACTAACAGTTAAAAGCAATCAGAAAGCAATTTATTCAAGTCTAATATTGCAAGTTTTCCTCGTATGATATCTATATTTAATATATAATTGAATTCATTTATCAAATAAAGATATCCAGCTCTTTTTTACTTCCATACCAACTTCAGGAATGATGGCGAAATAAGAGCTCAAAACTTTCAAATAAAAAATCATGTTCCGCCAAAAAAAAAAAAAAAAAAAAGAAATTAAGTGACATTATTCACAGAGTGTGGTTGATGAAAAAAAAAATGTTGACTCTCCTATTTCTCACAATAATTATCTTTCATAAAAAAGTTAAAAATAATCGTATTTCAATACGTCAATGATTTCCTTTTGGAAACGTCTAAATCGATATTTTTTTTTAAATCAGGAAATGTATTACTGTTTGTTTATTTTTTTTTAAATTAGATAATCGCTGTGTAGATTGATGTTACGTTTGATAGGAAAAATAAATGGAAATATTTTTCTTTGCTCTGGATGAACTTTTGAAGTTCTGGTTAAATGGGTTTCTTATAATTTCAAACACGCCACTCTTTTTGACGTCTTATTTATATTCCAGTAGTATACCCGTTCTTTATACGGAATATGCAACATAAGGAAACTTAAAATTCGCAATCATGTACCAATTTCTGTAGTATTCTAAATGACATTGTTATTCAAAACATTCTATTAAAATATTTAAATTAAGGCTCCCAAAAGGAAGTTTAAGACTCTTTGTTCTCGCTTTACAAAATTATCTTTGCAGGCAAATCAGAAGAATAAAACATTCTGTTCCTGTTTTGGATCAACATATCAGAATATCAGAAAGAGTTAAAATGGTATTAGATAATATATCCGTAGTACCATTTTTATTCTGTTTCAACAACTGGATAAACTCAATATATGAGTTTAAAAAATATTCTCCAAGATGAAACAAATGACGTAAGAAATTGAAATATTAATATCCTCCGTAACTTTTTAACCTAAGAACTGTAATAGATATAATCCAGTCAAAAACGTAATTCCTATAAAATTTATTTTTATATATATTTCATAATTTATATCGGGAAAATTTTTAATAAAACATCGTCTACTGTATGGTTGGGTTTAATTTTGTTGCTTAGTAACACATCGTTTTTTTTTTATTTTTTTAAAATAAATTCCCGGTAAAAATATCGTCTGCATAATGCAATCTCTATGGGAGGGTTTGTCTTTTAATAATATCTCGACAACCCTTGCCCCTAGAAACTCGAAACATGGACTCAATTTTAAGTGGGGCTATTCCAAGACTACCCTCAAAATTTCAAGAAAATTCGGTGCAGCTGTTCTCTCAGGATGATAAGACAAACGCGCATATCCACAGACAGATTTCCAATTTTATTTATATAGATTTTTTTTTAAAATAATAACGTGGGAACTGGGGTACATAATACGTTACACATTTTTTTAGATATCAGTTTCAAAATATTCATGCATAAAACATATTTCACTTAATGTAAGATGTCTGTTTGAATATGTTAATGAATGTGTCAGTTTATGTTTTAGCACGATTTTGCGGGTTTTCGCACAAATCAGTACCTTGGAGACCTAAAATATTATCACTGTATTTTCATCTTGTTACCATCGGAAGAACGTTTTTTCCATCGACGTTTGAACTGAATCCATAAGACATTTCCTTCATATTTCTTTTTTTTTTGTATTCTTAATACAACGAATCTTGCATCCTTTTAGGTCATCTAATACTTACTTCGCCACTTCGGAAAAAGGGAGATTAGCACAATTCTATTAGCAAAAAGTTATGTGTTTATCTTCAAATTCTAACAAAAAAAACACCACTTTTAAATCGCTACATTATTTTATTTTGTGTAATTTTTTCAAGCAAACGCATAAAAATTGAAAATGCATTTCCCTTACTGAAGTGCGGAGTTTTATCGTCTGTGGACTGCGCATGCCTGTGCTCACTGTTCGGTTTAAGCCACGCCTTCTCTCCTGGAGAAAGGATCGTTTCTGTTTTTCTTTTTCATTTGGCTTTCCACGGCTGCTGAGCGGTTTATTTTTGTGTACTCAATTACGCATGCATTTGAGCTAAGGAATTTGTCTACCCAGTTCTGTGCACTTATTGTCGATTCTGTAAATGTATAATTTAAGTAGCGGACGCTTATTTAGGACCCGGGCAACTCCGGATAATTCTTTCTAATATGGAAAATGATTTTGTGAGGAAGCCGAGTTCAGATTTTTGCCTGAAGTTCTGCATCTTTTTAGGTTATCTGATACTTATTTCAGTTTTCTGATAGATATTTCTTAGGTTATCGGATACTTACTTAGATTGTCTATTCTTTTCAGGTTATCTTATACTTACTGATAGATATTTCTACATTCTGATAGATATTTCTACATTCAATAACACCTGTGAGAGTGATGTCTATGACGTTCGATGATCAACTATTTTTACTTCCTCATCCTATGGAATATAGTATAGAAATTTCCGAATTCGATATTTGGATGGCAATATATGTTTCAAAACCTCATGAACACTTTTGATTATTATTGGTCTGTCTGACTGTCTGTCTGTGGTTGATTTCTTGTGTACGCGATAGTGGCCACAGACATTAATGGATTTTCACGACACTTTATATCTGGCTTTGCTATCGAAAAATTTAGAACTAGATAGAACTTTTTTAAGTTCGAGCGAAAACTTCGAAATGGATTCGAAATTTTTATATATTTTTTTACATGGCAGCATAGGATAAAATTTGGCATGATCATGCATAAAAGAGTTTATTTATTCCTCAGTGATCAGGAGACTTAATAGTTTCATCATTATTGTGAAAAATAGCCTCAACATATTTTTTTTGTTCGTGACATCGTTATGCCCCTCGGGCTGTAAGTTACCCTCTAGTGGGGTACATTGTCAAGCATGGTATCGCTCGAAATATTTTTTCAAGCCCTTTAAAGTGAAGGGTAACACGTTCTAGTTATAATCATTTGGACCAATGATATCGATTTTTCAAATATTTTTCTTGTAACATTTTAAAAAGAAAAAAACAAATTCTGGTATGAGAAAATAGAGTTGAGCCACACTGCAGTTTATTTTTAACACTTTGCAACATAGTTGAAAAGTGTTTATGACTTTGTTCATTCATTCTGTCTGTCTGTCTCTCTGTCCGTGAGCACGATAACTGCCGTAAAAATGACTTTATCAAAATGAAATTTTAGTATGTTGTTTAGACGGTCTGTCGAACCTATGGGAATATAAAGGAATAATATCACTCAATTAGTTTTGGATTGAACCCAGGTTGAAAAAATGAGATACATTGAACCCTATGGGACGTAATTTATCAAACATTTTTGAGCGAATTTAAAATTCATAAATCGCTTCAAAAGTTTTAGGAAATCTTCAAATTATCGCATAAAATATATAAAAAAAATTTCAGTAAAATATGTTAAGTAGTTTTTAAAATAAAAATTGTTTAATATAAGGAGAAAAACAAATTCAATTAAATTCTGACTCTTGCTATATTCTCCAAAAAGAAAAAAGAGATATATTTTATAATAAATATCTTTCCAAGAGTTTAATTATTTTTTTATCATGCCCATGAGTAAATTATTTTCAAAAACCATAACCAAGTAGGTCATATAGTACGAAAGATAGAATCGATACCGTTATAAGTTGAAATGGGTGAATAACACTTTTCTCGAATTCGAGGATTCTAATCAGGCTGTGTAGAATACAGCATAGTGAGTTTGTCGCCAATGTTAATTTGACGCAAATGAGTGCCATTTTGTAAAAATGTTAAGATATTACATAAAATAGTTCTTCACTTCTGCTGGACTGTCAAATTGTGGACTGCAATCAGAAATAATTTTGCTATCCGCAAATACAACAAGCTTTTAATATAACGAGAAATAAAGTTCATTTAGTGTAACTAGCATAGAGTTAGAAAGAAGGAGATAAAACTCCTATGGAAGAAATGCTTAAAAATGCCATAATGTTTTGAGAATTATATGTAGGTGTCGCTAGTGCTAGTAAAGTGGCTGCTATTGCTAATTGACACAATAGAAAGTCGTAGTATTTAGTAGATGTATTTTTGATTTGTTTTAAATTAAGAGTCAACTAATTATGAGTATAATTAACCAGTATTTTTTCATAGTAGTATGATAGAGTACAGAATATAGGGAGATAAAAATAAATTGAAAGGTAAAATAATTTTGAATGAGTAGGAATATTCGTTATTGTTTCAGTTCTAACTTGCATTGCGTTAATTATTTATTTTTACAAAACTGACAATTTAAAAAACATTTTAGGTCTTTCGCCATAGAAATTCATGCAATGCAGCTTATCCCAGCGCCACCTAAATTATTATCTCAAATCAAAAGCTATTGGCGTTTTCTTAATGTGAAGTTTTAACTCCTTACTTTTACCTACATGGTTACTGGCATTGTATTTTTTGATTGTCTTTTTTGAAGTTTTAAGTTTTCAAATATAATAAATTACTGTGATATTTTTTAAAAATATCATCGCTGAATGTATCCCAATTTAGAGACGCTTAAATAAAATCACATTTCCAGTTGGAAAGTGTGTTATAATCAATGCTTTATGCATGATTGAACTTTCTTGTTTTAAATAATTGCGACAGACGTTTATTTTATTTTCTTACAATTCGCAGTCAGATTTATGTTGATTATTTGCTCGATATGCTGCACTCGTGACGGGAAAAAAAACAAAAAACACATGCTGGTACAATGTTTTTCTTTTTTTTTTTCTTTTTTGTATTTAATTAACCCCTTTACCATCATGCCGGGCCCATTACTCCCGCTCTCCAGCTATTTGTAATTACAGTCCATTATTTATGCAATTATGTGTATCGAAATCAGTCTCTGCTGCAGTTGGTGAACGTTTTAGAGACAGTGATCATCAGATCAGATCTCCGGAAGTTTCAGAGCGTCAGTTGTTAGGCGGACGCGCAGAGACACAATGGTAATGACAAAGTCGCGTGAGTCGCTGATGGCTGTACTTTCACTTCCATTCCACGATTTAATGGCGAATCAGGCGCGTGGCGAATTATGAAATGTCGTTTGCGAAAGAAAAAATGGTGAAATTCTGGCGAAGCGTATAATTTTACTTTCATGGCCGTAAAGTATGAGAAATGAAAAGTATTGTGCAGAGTGTTCTTCCTTTCTTTCGACCCAGACCGTCCGATCTATTCGAAGGTGTTGTTGTTGTTGAGACCCAGACCGTCCGACCTACCAGAAGGTAACTGTTTGGACGGCCGGGAAGTGCCACCCAATTTAGACCGGAACCCAGTGGGGGAGGCATCCACAGGGACCGTACCCTCCTTCCCCTACCACCAACCTCTAGGAAGGACTTACGGACCCACATGTTTAACGTGATCGTACTGCGCATGAACACGGCGGCAGTTGTGGGAGCGTGCAAATCTAGCGCGCAAACCACCGGGCTATCGCGCCCGAAATGTGCCAACAGCACGCGGTGTTCCCAGGTGGTCACCCACCCAAGTACTAACCGCGCCCGATGCTGCCTAACTTCGGTGATCTAACGAGAACCGGTGTTTTCAGCACGGTACGACTGTTGGCACCTACCCGAAGATGTGAGGTATCTGTTTGTGTAAGGTATCCGTTTGGACAGCCTGAAGGTGTTTGGACGAAACTGAAGGTGTTGTTGTTGTTGAAACCCAGACCGTCCGACCTACCAGAAAGGTGTAAGGTAACTGTTTCGACGGTCGGGAAGTGCCACCCAATTTAGACCGGAACTCAGTGGGGGAGGCATCCACAGGGACCGTACCCTCCTTCCCCTACCACCAACCTCTCGGAAGGACTTTCGGACCCACATGTTTAACGTGATCGTACTCCGTATGAACACAGCGGCAGTTTTGGCAGTGGCTGGAATCGAACCCGGGCCAACCGAGTGCAACTCCAGCGCGCTAACCAATGGGCTACCGCGCCCCAAAACTGAAGGTGTAAGATATCTCTAAAATCAAAGACAACCAAATAAGTGGATAAAAAGTCATTTATTAAAATCGCGTTTTTGACTCTCTACGGGCCAAGCCTTTACATGATTTTCTAAAAATTCAATAGTAATTGCTTTTCAATTTTGTCGACATTCATGTTGGTTATTAAACTCTATTTCTCATTGTAATATGCATTTTTATGATTATTTATTTTATCTCGTTGTTTTTTAAAAGATTAAAAATATATAAACAGATGTATGTAATTTTGTATGTAGTTTATATACAAGGTAGGATCAAAAAGTTCGGAGACTGTGCTGATATCTCCAACCCTGATTGGAGGAGAGGGGAACTATTTTACCGTGGCGTAGAGGTACATGTGACGCGAGATGTGAAAAGAAGCAGGTGTTTTTCCAGACAATGCGTGTCAGTGAACTGTAGTCGTTCCCCAAACGTTGGCAGAATTTGATATTCGCACGTTGTTCTTCAAACGCCATTTCCATTTTCGACGAACGCGAATGACTACAGTTCACTGACAGAACTGGAAAAACCCTGGAAAATTCTGAAAAAAAAATTCAACCAAATTCTGGAAAAACCCTGCACTGCAGACCTGCTTCTTCCCTTTCACATCTCGCGTCACATGTGCCTTTACACCACGGTAAAATAGTTCTACTCTCCTCCAATCAGGGTTGGATATATCAGCATAATCCCCGAAATGTTTGATCCTACCTTGTATGTAAATTTTGCCTGACGGGTATGGCCCATATTTAGGCACTTGTTCGCACTTTATCATACCCTTCATAATGTCCGAAAAAGCTTTGGCTATGTGATTGCAAACGTCATAAAAGGCGATTTTAATAAATGGCTTTTTAACCACTTATTTGTTTGTCTTTGATTTTAGAGTTTATTGGTGGACGTGTTTGCCATGCTGTTTATTGTAAGGTATCTGTTTGGACAGCCGGCACAATTCACAGACCTATAACTGACCTATAGGTGGTCATTCTAACTTTCTATATTCTCTGCGAGGTATATTACAATCCCATTTCTTCGATCGGGCTTTACTCTAGAACTATCGTGCACACTGATGGACCTATCCTTACAAAGTTATTGGAGTTGCTTAGGAACTTTCCTAGGAACTTTGTATATTGTTACGAACATGTAAAACACCTCTCTTTGAGTCCCCGGAAGGGAAAAACACCTTTACAGGCAGCCATTCCTGTTGCGTAAATATTGGATTGCCATTTTTTAACTTTATGGGAGGGTTGCCATATTTGGCGATTTATCCGCAACTTGGCGAGTTTAGCCATGTATTTTAATATACTTGAACTTTTCCGAAATACCAATTATTCTTGGAGATACAAGCTCATTCTAGAAAGTTCTACGCAGAGTATATAAAAGGAGTCATCGTTCAGTTGAAGAGGAGTTGATGTGATACGAGCTACATTAATGGTGAGATGCGTCGATGTTTTGATAATGGTGGTTGCTATTTTGTGAATTAGCTAAGCATTTGATGGCTGTGTATCTGACAGTCATTCAGTGATCTTGTAAAATAGCTATCGAACTATTCGCTACATATTATTCCTGTTTACACATATGAGTGTATAAAAAGGTTAGTTCCCAGATATGTGGACTCATTCTTGTATCCTGAGAGTACGTCCACGATTCCAAAGGTTACTTAACAATATATTGTTGAAAACGTGTAAAATTCCGTTACGGGAGTTTTTTCTTTTGAAAACCAGACAGAGGAAACATACGTTCGGGCTTTTCCATAACGTGCATCTAGGGTTGCAATATGAGGTTCGGAAGAGGGTGTCCAAGTTTGGCGATTTATCGCCAATTTGGTAAGATTTGGCGACTTCTCGAAGATTCGAGAAACACCGCGAAATAACGAATATTCTACGAGATATGAGAGATTTCTAGAAGTTTCTATAGACAATCTATAAAAGGAGTCATCACTCAGTTGGAGAGCAGTGGACGTGATACGAGCTGCAGTGAACTGCGACATTCGTCAATGTTTTGAGAATAGTATCTGTTATTTTGTGATATGAGTGGAGTATTTAAGTATATTGCTCCTGTTTACACTGTGCTTGGGAATAAACGTGTTAGTTATCCAGAAATTTGGGCTTATTCTTGTATTCTGAAAGTACATCCACGATTCCAGAAGAATACGTCATAGCAATATATTATGTTGTTGTTGTTGAGACCCAGACCGTCCGACCTACCCGAAAGGTGTAAGGTAACTGTTTGGACGGCCGGGAAGTGCTACCCAATTTAGACCGGAACCCATCAGTGGGGGAGGCATGCACAGAGACCGTACCCTCCTTCTCCTACCACCAACCTTTCGGAAGGACTTACGGACCCACATGTTTAACTTAATCGTACTCCGCGTGAACACGGCGGCAGTTTTGGCAGTGGCAAGAATCGAACCCGGGCCTACCGAGTGCAACTCCAGCGCGCTAACCAATGGGCTACCGCGCCCAGCAATATATTATGTTGTTGTTGTTGAGACCCAGACCGTCCGACCTACCAGAAAGGTGTAAGGTAGCAATATATTATGTTGTTGTTGTTGAAACCCAGACCGTCCGACCTACCAGAAAGGTGTAAGGTAACTGTTTGGACGGTCGGGAAGTGCCACCCAATTTAGACCGGAACCCAGTGGGGGAGGCATCCACAGGGACCGTACCCTCCTTCCCCTACCACCAACCTCTCGGAAGGACTTTCGGACCCACATGTTTAAGCAATATATTATGTGAAAAACTAGATTAAAAATTATCTTGATTTATTTTTATATTTTCATAGCATTATTGCCTATGAGAAACGATGACAATTACTTACGACCAGAATAATGATAGCAGTATATAGTAAATGGGGAGGAATCGATGACTTAAACTACTTTATAAATCTGAAATCAAAATAATTTATATGTATCCTGAGAGTACACCTACGATTCCAGAAGGATACGTCGTAACAATACGCTGCGTATTTTATGCAAAAGAATCTCCTCCAACAATATCTTCAAAGGTATGTCTTTCCAAAGGCATTCCATAGAGCCCATGCAAATGCCTAGAAATTCACAATAGAGGGGGGGGGGGCTTTATGCAAAAATCTCAGCAACTCGTTTCACAATCCATTCGTTAGCATTCTCACCCAGCCTATCTGGGTCAGTCCGAGCTCGCCCTGCTGCACAGCAATGCACCGGGACAAGAACGGTAACCGCAACTTTCATTATTCATGGCCCGCAAGCTATTCAACGCTCTCCGCCCCAACTTCGAGGAACACGGGCATTTTCGGAGAGGTCAGAGGTGGTGACTTGGTTCGTATATTCTTTAATGGTATTAGATCTGGTGCGCGAGTGTGAGATGAATAAATGATCAGGTAAATGGAAAAGGAGGCGCTCCTAGCCGTGAAATGTTCTTTAGTACTCTATCTATCGTTTTTGCTTACCCTACAATACACAGTAATGTGTAAGGAATGTATTGGAGTAGTGTTGCGAATCGCAAATCGCAGATCTACACGTTTCGAGAAGTCTAGAACCCGAAAAACAATTTTTAGCGTGACGCCTGTGTGTGTGTGTGTGTGTGTCGGTACAATGCATGTATCCACTCTAGCTGAAAAACCAATGGACCAAATTTCACAAAATGTGGGGGCAAACCTGGTGCAGGTTAGATTTTGGTACCGCTCGGGGGAGAAAAAAAAAGGAACTGTTTTTTTTTTCCTTTGCAGAATGGCACACAAAGAAGTATGTAACATCTTTAACTGGAAAACTAATTTTTCGATTTTTACAATATTTGGTATATATAAATTACGTATGGGATACTTTGATGCTGATTATATTTTAGTACGATTCGTAAACAAAGAAACATTTTTATTATTATTATTATTATTATTACTTTATTATTATTATTATTATTACTTTATTATTATTATTATTATTACTTTATTATTATTGTTATTTTTCACGAAATGGCCCGCGTAAAAATTGTCTAAAACCCTAAAAAAAAAAAAACCTACGTGTGCTCAAATGTTTGTTTCACATATTAGTTTCGACGCTGACATGAATCCTAAACCTCTAGGACAAATCGTTCTTAAAATATTCTACTCTTTTCGTATTTTTGCCACCTCGCCAAATGAAAATTAACATTGAAATAAAACTCAAAAATTCAGTGTTATTTCAAATAATTATCCGCGTTATTCTGAGCTATTAAACCCAATGGAAAGAATTATAAAAGAAAGAAAGATAAAATGAATTTTCGTCTGTAGGGAAAGTCATGTGCTGCCCACATTAGATTTTTCTCTTTTCCAACAGTCAGTGGCTAACTTTCGAATAAGTCCACTGGGTGAGCTTAGGCTTTGAAATATCTAGATAAGTACAATTTTGGAACTTTAAAACAACATAAATGCGAGAACATCGAAAATTAATTAAAATTATTTAATTAATACATTCTATCTACAAAATTAGGGAGTATCTCTAAAATTAGGGAAGCCACTAGGCTTCCCTAATTTTAGGGATAGATTAACAAAATCAAAAATGAACCATTTAATCTGTAGATACTATTAAAAAAATGAAATGTTTATTTCTTTCATATTTCTTTATCACCTATTATATATTACTACTTGTCCCGTGGTGAACTCGTGCTCCAATATTACTTTCCCTGCAATACATGGTAATGTATAGGGAAAGTATTGGAATCATGCCGAAAATCGCAACTCGAGTTTTCGACGGATCTACACGTTTCGAGACCTCTAGAATACGAAACAACCATTTTTAACGTGACGTCTGTGTGTCGGTCTGTCTGTCTGTGCAGATTTTGTATCCGCTCTAACTCAAAAACTAATTGACCGAATTTCATAAAATTTGGTAGGTAAGTCTTTTGTGGGAGAATCTGGTGCTGATTAGTTTTGGGTACGATTCGGGATAAAAGAACCCGCCTTTTTTTGCGAAATGGCCCTCAAAAGTTTGTATCTACTCTAGCTGAAAATCGAAAGGACCGAATTTCACAAAATTTGGTAAATAAGTCGCTTATGGGTCACCCTGGTGCTGATTAGATTTTAGTACGCTTCGGAAAAAAATAACCTGCCTTTTTTTGCAAAATGACCCGCAAAAATCGACAAAATCTAAAATAAAAAACTACTTATGCTGAAATATATCCATTAAATGCTTGTTTTATACGTAATTTTTAACGAAAAAAAGGATAAGACCAACCCCATTACACTAGAACTAGCTTTTCTCGAGATATTTTCGTTTTTTCTGTACGCCACCTTTGAAAATGAGTCCAGTTACCAAATGAAAACGAAAATTGAATTAATAGTGAATAAAATTTAATTAAAATAAAGAGAATGTGTATATAAGTCTGCAGCGAAAGTCATGTGCTGCCCACATCAGATTTTTTTAATTTTAAGATCAGGAATTACGTTATAGTATTCTGTGGTTCAGCTCCAGTTTGCAGGTGCCCGGGCATAATAGGAAGTGCAGATGGACTTTGAAGGTGCCGCAATGTCCAAGCCGAACGAAATCATAGAGTTTGTGAGCCTTTTGAATGAACGTTTGAAGGGTATCAAGTGTTGGGGGGGGGGGGATTTCCAAAGGCGGTTGTGCCTGTAGGGTGTTGAAAGACCAACGGAGCTGCTCTGTAGCCCCTGAGCGACGCCCCTGAGACGAATGAGGGCGGTTTCAATAATTCCAGGGGCGGTTTTAAAACTTGAGAGAGAGCGAGAGTTTTAGGGAGATGAGCGGCAGACACCATAGAAAAAGGTAGCATATTTTTGGGGTGTGAAATAGGTGTCAGAGACATCTTATTGACAGACAAAAAGTTGGCTCCTCTACAATGTTTTCCCTGGCTCAGTTTTGAACACCTATTTCTCTTTTCTCCTATTCAGCAGACAAGTTTCGGGTTACCATTCCTCCGCTCCATTTTATTTAGTCTTTAAGACTCATTTAATTTTGTAGTAATTAAAGTGGTTACACGTCAACTTCAATATGCATTAAATCAAAAACAACAAATCGTAGATTAAATTAAATGACGTTATTAAAAGACCTTTAAATCTGCTATTTGTTGCCTTTGATTTAATGCATCATTTAAGTTATTTATATGTTTTAAAACACGATGAAGGGCATTACGGTTAATTGTATTTCTATTATACTTGTAAATAGTTTTATGTGTTTTTGTAGTTAAATGTATTTGTAAAACGTACACACGCATTGTTAATTTCGCGCTCTTACTGGGCGTGTCCTAAAAATGCAGTTTCCTCAGGACACTACTATATATTTACATATATTTTTACTTTCCCTGCAATACATGGTAATGTATAGGGAAAGTATTGGAATCATGCTGAAAATCGCAACTCGAGGTTTCGACGGATCTACGCGTTTCGAGACCTCTACAATACGAAAATACTATTTTAGCATGACGTCTGTATGTGTGTCTGTCTGTGTGTCTGTGCAGATTTTGTATCCACTCTAACTATAAAAGTAATTGACCGAATTTCATAAAATTTGCTAGGTAAGTCACTTGTGGGCGAATCTGGTGCTGATTCGTTTTGGGTACGATTCGGGATAAAAGAGCCAGCCTTTTTAGTGAAATGATCCGCAGAAACCTCGTTAGATAAATAGCTTGTGAGTTACCCTGGTGCTGATTAGTTTTTGATACGCTTCAGAAAAAAATAATCTGACTTTTTTTGCAAATTGGTCAGCAAAAATCGTCAAAATCGAAAATAAAAAACTACGTATGCTCAAATATATCCATTACGTGCTTGTTTCATATGTAATTTTTAACGAAGAAAAGATTAAGATCAACCCCATTACACTAGGACTAGCCGTTCTCGAGATATTTTAGTTTTTCGTTTTTTTCTCTACGCCACCTTTGAAAATAAGTTCAGTCGCCAAATGAGAACGAAAATTGAATTAAAAGTGAATTAAATTTAATTAAAATAAAGAGAACGTGGATATAAATAAGTCTGCAGGGAAAGTTATGTGCTGCCCACATCATATTTTTTTTAGCAGTAGCACAATTTTAACTATTTAATTTTTCTAAATGGCAATATTAGGTTATTTGTTACTACCAACAGCTTTATTTGAAATATTCTATGCATAAAATAATGAGGTGCTTTCCTTACAGACGGGTTTTTTAGCCTATTCTGTGCATAAAATGTTATTATAATTATAAAATTATAAGTTTTGCTTCTTAGTTTACTTCTTTTGGAGTTGGCGGTATTTCGCTAAATGAATCGCCAAGTTCGCCAAATTGGTCACCGAGCGTTACAGACAGAGATGGAGAGAAAAGCTTTTCTTATATAGAAAGGATCCCTGGCGAATTGTTTGTCGTCAAAATATAAAACTACTACACAAAGTATCTTTTCTCGTGAATGGAACAAACTAGATCCACTAAAATGATGTTAATATTTTTTTAGCGTAACACTACACATGAAAAGTGAAGATATTTCACAATAACTAATGTTGTTTTCTAATTTTATGTCATTTTATGATAAATTTATTTGAAAAAGTGTGATATCACAAGAACGGTTTATGTCATCGTTCTAAAGTTCATGTCAATCGTCTTCTAATGGAAAATTACATTAAAAAAAATTTTGTACGTAACATTATTGAAGGTTCTGGATTTTTGATGATTTTTTCAAATTTCCACTCGAAAATTTGGGGATGTCCTGAACATTCGATTGCGTTTAAAATCAATAGGCTTCCAGTATTCACTAATTATAATTTTTTGTACCAAATTCCGTTTGAAACATTGCATTCGTTTATGAAATATCGACTCCATCGACTCTGAGATACACTCACACATATACACACACATCCGGCCGTCCAAATTGCTGCTCACGTCCAATGACGAGTCGGACGTTTTGGGCTTTCGACATATACACACACACACACGCACACACACACATAACATCACATGAAGAATGATCGATTTGACTTCAAGGATACTTGAAACTTGCTCTTCCGTCGATTATTCATATTTGAATTTTCGACCCCGTCACAATACATTTCCTATACTTTACTATGTATTTAAGAAAGTAAAAAAGCTGGGAAGCCATGATCTATACTAATGCAAGTTATGTTTTTATGTTTTTTAAAACAGCCCTATGCTATTGAGTGTATGAATACCATGCTAAATTAAGAGTGACTGAAACAACAGATTGTGATACGCCTGTATCTTTTTCATCTTGCCGAGGAATGCAATTTTCTGCCGGTGCGCTTTGATACAGAAAAATATTCATTTAGGTTGTTAAAGTTCTTGTCAGCCATAGAAAGATTGAAGAGGAACAATGGATTTCCCGCCCTTCCTTTGTGCTTTTATTTCTTTTTATTATTGTGTGCTTTTTACTTTCCTTCAGGTGTATTATGGAATTTGGAATGTTTCTAATGCATAATAAGCTGAAAGAAATATTTAAATTTATTATTTGTCCGTAGAAATAAGCAATTGTTTTTCAGAAAATTTGTTTGTGCAATATATAAGTTTTTTTTTTTCATATTTCTTAGGAATCTGAAAAGATAACTTTTAATGTGAGATTTTTTAGACTCTGTTATATGGTTGACCAATTCGTTTGAGTCAGCGGTATTGAGAGAGAAGATATCTCACGAACGAATAGAGCGAGTTGAACGAAATTTGGTACAAAAATTACAATTCGTGAATACTGGAAGCCTATTGTTTTTAAACGCAGTCGAATGTACAAAACCTCCCTAAATTTTCGAGTGACATTTTGAAAAAATCATCAAAAAATAAAAACCTTTAATACAGTTAAGCAAATAGTCATTTCTTGCGTATTTTTTTATTAGAAAGTGATTGACACAAACTTTAGAACGCTATCATGAACCGTTCTCGAGATATTATACATTATTCAAATAAATTTATCAAAAAATCACATGAAATAAAAAAAAAGTAATTATTGTAAAAGCTGTTCACTTTTCATATGTAATATCATGCGATAAATTGGGTGACATCATTCTCCTGTATCTATCACGTTCCATTCATGAGAAAATATACTTCGGGTAATACTTTTTATTTGAACGTCAATAGTCATTTATCTGGTATAAGAATAACGTATTTCTCTATCCATAACGCTTGGCAAGATTTTGGCGACAAAGTTGGCGGAATGTCCCCAACTTCGTGATTTTTATAAAGGTTATCAAATTAAAGAAAATGTCGCCAAATGGATAAAAATGACGCTAAATCAATTAAAATGACGACTAACTGACAAAAATTTAATATCTTGGAAAGAATATAAAAATCTACAATAAGAAAAACCTATTTTTCTGTCCGTAACGTTTAGTAAAATTTTGGTGATGAATTTGTCGGAATATCTCAAAACATATATAAACTTGCTAATGTTTTTTAATATTGTCAAATTGACAAAAATATCGTCAAAATTGCAAAAATGACACTAAATTAATGAAAATGACGCCTAATTGATGTATTAATTATTAAAATATTTTAATATATGGACTATATAGCATTTTTGAAAGTGATATAAATATTGATAATTGTTTATTTAGAGTTGCGAGAAATGTAAGTTTATTGGGCACTTTGAAATAGTTTTACATGTTGTCATCCGGAAAATCGCCAAATGTACAATTCAACGTTAAAAACACAGTACCGTGGATCTTATACATTATTATTTAACTGGAAAAAGAGTAAATTTATTGCATTATATAAGGGAAATCTTATTCTGCCCACATCAGATTTTTTTTATTAATCTGACCATCTTTTTATTGAAATCCATATATTATATATTTATTTGTGCAGTTAGATAGATAATAAAATTATTTTTATAACTTAATAAAAAGCATGTAACATAGATTAAATTTTTGACCACTACTGTAACATAATAGTCCTCGAAATTCTAGATGTGGTCACCCCTATATGTGTCCCTAATATGTGTTCCTACTTGAGTAAATTTGTTGCATTATCAGAGGAAATCGTGATGGCCACGTCAAACATTTTTCTAGAACAGGTAGTATATATTGCTTATCTATATAGCAATAATAATCATCTATATAGCAATATCTACTTAAGTAACTACATAAGTACTGTAGCAATTCCTACTTAAGTTATTTCTTGCTATATAGAATTACTTATCTATATAACAATAACAATCGTAGTCTATATAGACATTTAGTATATTTGATCTTCTAAATGCCCAAACCTGCACTGTTTATATAACAGCGCTTGTTTCAAGCCCTAATGTAAATGCAATCACAAAATTCTCAGATCAATTTTCCGAATTTTAGATGACACGTGTTAAATCAACCCCACCCCCAATATTCGTGCTCCGATTAATATTCAACAGATGGGGGAGGTCACGTGAACAACATATAAAACAAACTCATTGTTTCTGAAAAAGTCGGTTGAACACGTTCATGGGTAGGGTGGCTCGCACAAAAAATTTCAACTGAAGGTGGGGTCCTGTTTTGTGATCTTTGATTCTTGGTGAAACAATCACACAAACCTGTTTCACCGTTGGGAAGGCATATAATTACCAGTTTCATAAGCTTTTAAATCAATAAAAACAGTCTACGAAACATATATGTCCGTTAAGCATAAATGAAACAACGGAATGAATCCCTAATTAAGCTACGATTTGTGCTAAATTATTGCTTTTATTAATTATTCTCTTGGTTTTAAACGCAATCGAATGTTTGGAAGACTCTTCCTCCAATTTTCGAAGGATTTTTTGAAAAAGTAAAGGGGGGGGGGGGCGGTGTTTACCAAATTTTAGGTATCTTCTGAACATTCGATCGTGTTTAAGATGATAGGTTTCTAGTGCTCACTGATAGTAATAATCGTTCCAATTCTACTTTTTTTTTCGAAACGCTCCATTCCTTTCCGAGACATCGCTTCCACAGACTCACGAGGACACACATACACATACACACATACACATACACACACACACACACATATATATATATATATACGTACACACGTATACATGCACACACATACACACACCCACACACATATATACATACATACACACATACATACACACACACAAACATCACATTCAAATTGTGCATGAAACATGTGACCTTTCTTCGAAAATTTGAATTCGAATTTTTGACCCCGTCACAAATACATTTCCTGCACATTATTTTATGTATGTAAGGAAAGTAAAAATAATATTCATTTTAAACAACCTGTACACTAATTTTCACGTCGAATTTTATTGAAAAAAAAAATCGGAAAATGTCAACTATTTTAAAACTATTTCATCTTGTTTAAGGTGAAAAATGCGATCAACATTTCTACATTTAAAGAAACAGATTTTTAATAACGTACTCAAAAGAATCTCCCTAAAAAGGTGAAAAAATGTTTGGAAAACATTCAATTTTAAAATAATATATATTCTTTTTGAAGGTGATTTATAGTTTTGTTCTTTGCAATTATGCTAAAAATGTTGTACATTGGATCATACATGCCAAACACAACCTTAAAAATCTGATGTGGGCAGCACATGACTTTCCGTACAGACTCGTATTCACTATCTCTTTATTTCTTCAATAATTCATTAAATCTAGTTTAATGACGGAAAATAACACTCATAATTATTTTAAATGACACTGAATTTGACCTTTTAATTCAGTCTTCGTTTTCATTGGGTAACTCGAGTTATTTTTAAAGGTGACGTATCGAAAATGCGAAAAAACTAAAACATCTTAAGAACAACTAGTCCTAGAGTAATGGGGTTGGACATCGTCAAAATTACGAATAGAACTAGATTTTAATTGATATATTTAACCTTTTGCTTACGGGTGGGACAGCGTCCATTCCAAACGAAGAACCTCTCAAAAAGACAGATATTTGACATACCCTATCCCATACAGTTCGATCCCCCTTTTGCAAGCATTGGAGTCTATTTGACATACCCTATCCCAAACAGTTCGATCTTCCTTTGCAGACTTTGGCGTCCAAGGACGCCAATGCCTGCAAAAAGGGATCGAACTGTTTGGGATAGAGTATGTCAAATACCTGTCTTTTCGAAAGGTTCTTCGTTTGGGATGGACGCTGAAGCAAAAGGTTAAGCACACGCAGTCTTTTATTTTAGATTTTGATGATTTTTGCGGGCCATTTTGCAAAAAATGAGATATCTTGTTCTTTCGAATTATACCAAAATCTAATCAGCATGAGGGTAACTAACCCACAAGTAATTTATTGTGCAATTTGACTAATTATTGTGAAACTTGACTAATTATTATATTAACTAATTAATTTGAAATTTGACTAATTATTGTGACAGCCAAATATTGTGAAATTTGACTAATTGGTTGTTTAGCTATAGTGGCTACAGACAATGTTTTCGGGGTATTTCGCAAAAAAGACATATAGATACATACACAGACGTCATGCTAATAATAGCATTTTCGTATTCTAGAGGTCATAAACGTAGATCCTTCGAAAACTCAAGTGACGATTTTCGGCATGATTCCAATACTTTCCCTATACATTACCATGTATTTCAGGGGAAGTAAAGTGTGTATGGTTTTTAAGTCATTCATATTTCAAGCTATTTTAAGAGCTTTTACTAAAGTACTTCAATAGAGGAATTCAATTAAGATAAATTTGTTGTGTGCATTTACTTTACGTTTAAACTGATTTTGGCGGTAATAAATACTCTATTAACACATGCATTCATCCTTGAATTTGAACTATTTTTACCGCTCACAAACTGCATAAAATTATTTTAAAAAATCAAACTAAGGAACTAAATTGCTTGACTAACTTCGAGATCTTGCTACGATGACTGATTTCACGAATTTACTAATCCTAACGCCATCAATTGAATCAATGACAAAAAGAGGAGTCTATGAAAAGTTCGATAAAAAAAACTAAACTTCTTGTAGCAATGTCCAATTAAATTTTGATGAATTCAAGTTGACACAGGATGTTAAATGTTTATAAATACAAATGTGTATACATTTTTATAATACAATTTCAGTATGAGCACTAATTTGAGTAAAAAATCGGCGATGGCTCTAGTCCAATGGAGTCGAAAGGATTTTGTGGAAATGACAGCTTCTTACTGCATAATACTATCTTACTGCATAAATACTGCATAATAATACTGCAAAATACTTTCAATTATATATCCTTGTAGATAGAACCACCGACAACATTTATGCTCCCCTATGCAGCAAATACGCGGCTCATACCCTATTCTACAAGATATTGAAATTTCTTCTTAAACTATTTATGCAACCCGGGTTAGTCTCCCGGGCCCCTATGCAAAGTATTCTTTTGATTCGCCCTTTTTTGCGCCCTATTTCTAGGGCTTTCAAATGGCAACATATTGCACACTTACTGTTCATAGCTAGCTGAAATATAGAAATTAGAATCATATATTTTCAAAATAAATCAAAATATTTAAGTATCTAAATTTTAACCTGTAATTCAAAATTAAGAATCCCATTAAAAATACAATTAAATATCCTTATAGGCCTTTTAAAGGGTCACGAATTAATATCCGTTTTTACCTAGCATTTTCAGTTTTAGAGATGTAAGCCTTGAAAACTGAAAAATTTCAAACTTGTTCAACTTGACAAGAGAATTGCTCAAAAACTGTATGAGATTTGTAAAAATACATTATGGATTTAGAAACTAAATTTTCCATTGATCATTTTCTCGCTTACTGTTTATACCTATCTTTTTGTAGTTTATAAGATATTTTGAGGGAAAATAAGTGAGTTGAAGCGAAAACGCGATCAGGCCAAAACTTGTTCGAACAAAAAAGAATCGATGATATTTTTTTAAATATCACAGAATTACAATAATTTATTTTACTTGAAAACTTCAAACTTCATCGAAAAAAATGAACTTTATTCAAATGACGTCATCGAAATATAAATTGTCTGGCTCTCTATGTAAAAGAACTGAAAATTTTATTCATACTCTTTTATTCCAGACAAATAATTTCGCGTGAAAAAAATTCAGCAATTCTTATACAACTCACCTTACAATCGCTTCTTTATATTCTGCATCCATTAAAATTAGGTTTCGTTGTAGAAATAATCAAAGTTGGATGATCATTTAAACTCAAATATACTGTAATTGAGTTGGCGCTGAATATAGATGCACAGAAAATACGCAAAAATGCAGCGGTTTTAGGACGGATGCAAATGCAACGCTAAATATAAATTTAAAAGAAATTTTAAAATCACGATCTTTACCCTGGGAAAAAAGATGGATAGAGGCAATATATGATGGATTTTTAATGATCTTGTTGTATTAAAAATCAACATTCATTTTCAAAAAGTTACACTGTTTTAATTTTTATACGACCCCCTTAGACAACTTGGGTCAATCAGAAATTTTTTATTTTTAATACAATAAGATCATTAAAAAAACGCATATCTGTATCTTTAACATCAACTGAATTATGATAAAGGAAAAAATCTGACTTATGCCCCTTTTCCGTACCATGTGAAAGGCTGTTTCATCAGTGAAAATAGGGATCATAAACAAATTGATGATGAAAATTGTTTAGATCAAAAATACGTTAATATGTGTCAATTTTTTTTATCACAAATGTATCTAAATAAAGCATTACACAGACAGAGATCATATAAAGCAGTGGTACTCACTACGCGGTTGGGTATCCAATGTATTATCATTCAGTTTTATCTTTTTTGTGATATGTCACAAATTTACATTTCTAATTTGATATAGGGTCCCCATTCACAATGTTTAATTTCCAATTAAATATAACTCGCTCAATTTTAAAGATACAGATATGCGCTTTTTTTAATAATCTTGTTGCATTAAAAATGAAAATTTTCTGATTGACCAATTTGTCTAAGGGGGTCGTATAAAAATTTAAAAAGAGTAACTTTTTGAAAATGAATGGGAGGACTATTTCATTAACGTAGTCTTATTTCCTACCTTACTTTCCTCATTTTTGCAATTTACATTGCCCACTTATTTCCAACAGGTAAAGAATTAAAGCGCGTTTCAATATTTTTGGGACACCCTGTATATTAGTCTCTACCGCTTTGCCTGTTGTTCACAGCCTTTGTATACAGGGCGATTCAAGAAAGATGGGCCAAACTTTACGAGGTGGCCATACACCGAGATTTGTATGGGCTCGCGCATATGATGTATACGGGCTTTGAAAGATTTAAAATTAAAATTTTAACATTTAATAAATGATTATGTAATTAGAAGTATAAAAATTCAATTACAATATTCAAATATCCTAATACAAAAGATCCTATAAGTTTCTAGAAATGGAATATTAAATTAAATAAATTAGAATATAGGAAAACAATGAAAAATCAGAGTAACACGTTTAAATCGTAAAAACGTATTTAATATACAGGATGATCTAAAAAAAGATGGTCCCAACTTTACAAGGTAGTACACGCCAAATCAAGAATTTTTCGTCAGAATTTACAGGGTTAGAAATGAAACGTAAAGGTGATACAGGGCGCTAACCCGTTGGGAAGCGATCGCTCCGTAAACTTAAAAGCGTCATTCTGGTTCTTATTTTCTGGTTGAAGAAGAAACCCATGTATGCAAATTTCATCTGAGGAAGAAGAAGAACCCCTTTAATATGAAGAACTCGTCGTCAGAATTTCGGTCGCTGCTGCCGAAGTGCGCGGCATGCCTGGTCTGTTCGAGAGAGTTCGCCAATCCCTCCATCGTCGCTGTAAGACGTGTATTCAGGTTGGCGGTCCCTCTTTTGAGCCATTACTGTAATTATTGTTTGCTAAATGTCATTTTATAACTTCATCAAATACCATTTTATAACTTCATCAAATGCCATTTTATAACTTAATTAAATGCCATTTCATGACTTCATTAAATGCCATTTTATAACTTCATTAAATGCCATTTTATAAAGCCATTCTTGTGTTTTCACCTCATCTCATTGGTTTCAACAGTAAGAGCCCACTGGCGCCTTTATATTTCATTTCCGACTTGGTTAACGATAACGAAAAAAATATTTGGTTCGGTGTGTACCTTGTAAAGTTTGGCCCATCTTTTTTAAATCATCCTGTTTACTATTTTTTTAATTGTGTATATTTTGTGGTTTTTAATGAGTTTTTTTCTATAGCTCCGTTCCAGCATAATTGCGTTATTATATTACCTATTCTGTGCACTTTTATTTAAATAAGTAAATATATAAATAAGTACTCTCTGATTTAAATAAATAAATATATAAATAACTACTCTCAAATAAAAATTGGATCTTCAGTTCTAGAATGACGACCATACCTAATTTTTCTTCTGGAGTTATTTCCGTTCGAATAATTTTCTAAACAATATAGTATATTACTTTTCTTTTCTTCTCTTTAGTGTTGCAAATAACTTCCTGCTCGAAGATTTTATTGTTTACAACGCCTCTTAGACTGTTTACTTTAAAAGTGTCAACTTAAAGAGGAAATGTTATTGTTTAAATTTAAGACAAAATGGAGGAAACCTGAGAGTAGGAAAAACCGGAATGACGCGATGTGTGACTTAAGCGAGTTTTTGTCCGGAATTGCTATGTTATCTGATATTGGAATATTTTCCTCACATTTTGAAGAAGATCTACGTGCTTCTTTTGTTTGATTCTTCTTTTGTTAATGTCGTTTTTACTTTACCCGGCATACCGTGGAGTGACTGCGGAGAAGAAGTTTTGCGATTAGAAAAACCGAAAATTGGACTCAATGTTAGAATAATTTATTTGTTTGGATCTAAGCCCTGATCAAGACAATGTGAGACCTAGGGCTTGGTGTTAATGGGGGGGGTCCCAATACCGTCACGGTATATGAGACACATACAAAATATCAACGCATAACAAACGCATAACAAATTTGGAGGCTCAGGAACATAGCCTCGGAGGCCATTTTGTAAAAAATATGCAAAGTTTTGCATCAAAATAATATACGTATAATATTTAAAACTATTAACATATTTTATAATTTAAAATGACAATTAGTTTTACCAGTTTTAAATTAATTTAAATAATTATTTATGTCTAAATTTTTTTATCACATACAGAGTGGAGGAAGCCCCTTAAAATTTGGGGGCCCAGGGCCGCGGCCCCGAAGGCCCGTGCATTAATCAGGACCTGTTTGGATCATCTTTAAACTTAAATCGATGATTTTTACTTTTTCACACTACCATATAGAGAAAGTATTGTTTCCTCGAAAATATTTGAATTCGAGGTTTTGATGGAAAAGAGCGTTTTAAGATATCCTGAACACTTTCGGAAACCCCTCTCACTCTCTCTCACACTTTTTCTCTTGCACTCTCTCTCACGTGTTCTCTCTCTCTCTCGCACGCTCTCTCACTCTCTCTCTCACCCTCTCTCACTCTCTCTCACCCTCTCTCACTCTCTCTCTCACACTCTCTCTCACACTCTCTCACACACACACTCTCCCCCCTCTCTCTCTAAAATTCCTTTAGTACCCCAATAGCTTTGTAAGGAAAAGTTCATGAATGTACACGTTAAGTATATCTATTGTGAAAATACCATATCCAATCGAATAGAATGGATTGCAGCGCCCCTAGCGGAGAATTATAAAGTGAGGATAACGACTCGTCAATAAAACGAGATAGCCGAAAAAAGTAAATTACAAAATTGTAGAGCATCATTTAATCGGTAGAAATCGATAACAGGAAACGAACGAAACGCGTACACGGAAGGCAATAAATATCTTTAAAGTCGCCCTACTCGATGGAATGAAACAGATTGAATCGTCCGTAGCAAAGAATATAAAAAGCCAGCATATAGAACTCTGCAAAATAGACGAATAATGCCAATTACAAAGTTGAAGAGCATTGTCTACAAATGTTTGAAAATTTAATTTTTTAAGTTCGTAACAACTCATTGACGCCTACGGCTGTATTTGATTTGCAGTCGGTACTATAAACTATTTTGATTTCGAATTCATAAAGCAGCTCAACTCATCGGTTCATCCCCATGTACTATATACTGCCATCATTATTCCGGGTGTTATCATCGCTTCCCATAGGTAGTAATGTTATGAAAATATAAAAAATAAATCATGAGAATTTTTAAACTAGTTTTTCACATAATATGTTGTTGCGACGTATCCTCTAGAATCGTGGGTGTACTCTCAAGATACAAGAATGATCCCAAATGTCTGGATAACTAACACATTTATTTCCAAGCACAATGTAAACAGGAACAATATACTGTAACGCAGCAGTTAAAGGCTCCACTTATTTCGCAAAATAACTGATACTATTCTCAAAACATTGACAAATGTCGCAGTTCACTATAGCTCGTATCATGTCCACTGCTCTCCAACTGAGTGATGACTCCTTTTATAGATTCTAGATAGAAACTTCTAGAAATCTCTCATATCTTGTAGAATATTCGTTATTTCTCGGTGTTTCTCGAATCTTCGAGAAGTCGCCAAATGTTACCAAATAGGCAATAAATCGCCAAATTTGGAAACCCTCTTCCGAACTTCATATTGCAACCCTAGATGCACGTCATGGAAAAGCCTGTACGGATGTTTCCTCTGTCTGGTTTTCAAAAGGAATCGTGGGCGTACTCTCAGGATACATATAAACTATTTTGATTTCAGATCCGTAAAGTAGTTTAAGTCATCGATTCCACCCTATATACTATATACTGCCATCATTATTCCGGGAATTGCCATCGTTTCTCATAGGCAATAATGCTATGAAAATATAAAAATAAATCAAGATAATTTTTAATCTAGTTTTTCAACATAATATATTCTCCGGTTCCCGTTAGATCACCGAAGTCAAGCAGCATCGGGCGCGGTTAGTACTTGAGTGGGTGACCACCCGGGAACACCGCGTGCTGTTGGCTCATTTCGGGCGCGGTAGCCCGGTGGTTTGCGCGCTGAATTTGCACGCTGCCACAACTGCCGCCGTGTTCATGCGGAGAACGATCACATTAAACATGTGGGTCCGTAAGTCCTTCCGAGAGGTTGGTTTTAGGGGAAGGAGGGTACGGTCCCTGTGGATGCCTCCCCCACTGGGTTCCGGTCTAAATTGGGTGGCACTTCCCGGCCGTCCAAACGGTTACCTTACACCTTTCTGGTAGGTCGGACGGTCTGGGTCTCAACAACAACAACATAATATATTGTTAAGACGTGGATGTACTCTCTTTTTCCAGAAGGTACCAGAAGGTACGTGGACGTACCTTCTGGAATCGTAGATGTACTCTCGGGATACAAGAATGAGTCCAAATTTCTGGATAACTAACACGTTTATTCCCAAGCACAGTGTAAACAGGAACAATATACTGTAACACCGCACTTGTATTCTCCACCCATTTCACAAAATAACTGTTACTATTCTCAAAACATTGACAAATGTCGCAGTTTACTATAGCGTGATGATTCCTTTTATGGACTTTCTCTAGAAACATCTAGAAATCTCTCATATCTCGTAGAATATTAGTTATTTCGCGGTGTTTCTCGAACCTTTGAGAAGTTATCAAATGTCACCAAAGTGGCGATAAGTCGCCAAATCTGACAAATCTCCTGGCTACAATGTATGACAAATCTAGATGTACATCATAGAAAATCTGAACCGGATGTTTCCTCCGTTTGGTTTTCAAATAGAAATACTCCTGTAGCGGAATTTTACACGTTCGTAACAATATATCGTTAAGGCGTATCCTTCTGAATCGTGGGTGTACACTCAAGATACAAAAATGAGTTTAAAGTTTCTGATTCAAGCTTCTGATAAACTAACGCTCTTATTTAAAAGCACTAATAAACGTAAACAGAAACAATATACAGCGACAATATAAACAATATAAACAACTGTCAGATGCAATAAAATAGCAATTTAATGCTCAACTAAATCAAAAAATACAGATATTATTCTCGAAACACTGACATATCTCGCAATTCACTGTAGTTCGTTTCCCATCAACTGTACTCTCCAACTAAGCGATGACTTCCTTATACAGTTTTCATAGAAATTTTTAGAAAGTGCTAATATCCCCAGAACCAGTCGATATTTCGAGAAAATTCTAGTCGATTCGGAAATTCGTCAAAATTCACCATGTATGCGATATTTAACCAAATATGGCAATTCTGCCCCGAAAGTCGCCGAAATCTGGCAACTATACTTTCGCATAACGGGAATAGCTGCCTGTAAAAGTGTTTTTTCCCCTTCTGGGACACAAAGAGCTGTGAAAGCGTTTTACATGATCGTAACAATATCTACTCAATAAATTTGATAGTTCCTGAGTTATCGTTGTCCATACCTTTTTCTCTCTCTCTCGCACACACACAGTCTTTTTCCCAAAAGTGAGAGGTGGCAGAACATTGTAAAATCTAGGAGCTATAACAAAGCGAAATCTGTGACATTTAGTTTATATCCAGGATGTTTAAAATTAAAGAACACAAATAGAACTCACTGACAAAAAAAAAAATTCATGCTACCAATCTTGTTTAATTGAATTGAATATCCGCCTTAATCAACTAATGGGATATACATTGGCAAAGGTACAAAAAGGATTGAAAACAATCGAGAGCTGGATCAGGTTCAGAAAAACGAAAAAAGAGCAAACGTTGTTTGACAGTTGACCCTTTTCGGTCAACACACACATAAAAAAAGAAAAAATCACCATTTGGCTACCAGTACTAATTAAAGCCGTTCGAGCCCGATTGCTGCCTTGAGGTAAATGCTCTGCACAGATTAATGGTGAAAGCGCGGAAGAAAATAGTGCAGTGTGGTGTTCCTTCTTCCCCTAAGGGGTTTGAATGCATGTAAAGATATGATAATTGTGCAGTGTGAGTGACACGGTACAAGCAATTGTAATAGTGAGCTATTGCTTTAATGTGTTGAGGGGTTTATGTGCTGCCGAGGAAAATGGATATTAAAAACAGAGAGGGTGATTATACCGCGTGTAATGCTATGTAATTGCACATCTAAATTTATAATGTTGGAGTTCTGATGGGTTGAAATTATGTAAAGCACAAGACTGCACTAACATAGTATCGTAATGCAACAATTCAATCAGACTGCGATCTAAAATTATCTGAGCATATCTAATAGGAGCATCAACCGGTTTCAATGGAAATAAATCTGGCGTGACACGTGACTTTTCCTACACGTCAAGAAATTTCGATTTTGTTGGGGGGAGGAGAGGGGAATAAATCTTACAGCTTTTTTTGTGTTATCGTTTATTACTTCTTAGATAATATTCTACATTTTTGTCATTGGCTATTTTTCTTCTATCTCTCTTTGTATTCTAACTTTTCAAATTTACCGCTAGGGTCGTTGAAATCATTTCTATCCAATTGGACATATTTCCTTTACTCTAGATAGGTCTTCGTGGATTCGAGGCACTTTTCGAATCCCCAATAATTTTGTTGTGGGTTTTTCTAACCCCTAATATTTCTGTTCATATTTAGGGTGGAAAATGTATGCATATATACATATATTTTATTTGTACTTTCCCTGCAATACATGGCAATGTATAGGGAAAGTATTGGAAGCATGTCGAAAATTGCAACTCAAGTTTTCGACGGATCTACATGATTTGGGACCTCTAAAACTCGAAAACAACGTTATAGACGGAGAAATAAGTTATTCTTACAGCAGATAAATGACTATTGGCGTTCAAATACAAAAGTATTACTCAAAGTATCCGTTTTCATGAATGGAACGAGCTAGATCCACGAGGTTGATGTCACCAAATTTATCGTATGGTATTACATATGAAAAGTGAATATGTTTCTCAGTAGGAAATATTTTTTTTATTATTTTATATGACTTTTTGATAATTTTTTTGAAAAATGTGCAATATCTCGAGAACGGTTCATGTTAGCATTCTAAAATTTATGTCAATCATTTTCTAATGAAAAATTACATAAGAAATGTCTATTTGCGTAACTTTATTAGGGGTTTTGATTTTTTGACGATTTTTTCAAAATTTCACTCGAAAATTTAGGAAGGTTTTGAACATTCCATTGCGTATGAAAACAATAAGCTTCCAGTGTTTACGGATTGTGATTTTTGTACCAAGTTTCGTTCGAATCGGTTCATTCGTTCGTCAGTTATCGTCTCCACAGACTCACTGACACACACACACACACACACACACACATACTTTCACACACACACACACACACACACACACACATACTTTCACACACACACACACACACATACCTTCACACACACACACACACACATACAGACATCACTTCAAAAATGTTTGATTCGTGATCAGGGATGCTTGAAATGTGCTCTCTCGTCGAAAACTCGAATTCGTATTTTCGAACCCGTCACAATACTTTCCTTATACATTATGTATATAAGGAATGTAATATAAAATATTTACAATAAATGATTTTTAAAATCCATTTCTGATGAATAAAATACATTGAGATGATCGGGGACGCTGTTGTATAGTTTACTAAAATGACTTATCGCAAAATAACAACCAATACTCGTACTGAAATTCTTCTCAGCAAATAAACTCATTCTCCTGGTTGAATCTGGGGTACGCGAAACCCGATCTACCAAGAACAGGGGAACAATCAATTCTGTTATTCAACAAATTCCTGAAGAATAAAAATAAAATGAAATCCTACAAAAGCAAAATAAGTAAAATAAATAATTATGTAGAAAAAAAAAATTCTGTACTTAACTATAATTTGCTTCATTTTAGCATTTCAGACGTCTTATTGTGCCTGATAATCTGACTGAATGAAATTTAAATAAGACTTAAATCCTTTTAAAAATGCATGGGTCATTCGGTTTGAAATATGCGGAATCCCAATAATTTTTCATGTCAGCGCCTATGCTCATGGAATGTTCTTTATAAAATTATTGAGGCGCTTGAAGACTTCCCCAATAACTCTATAGAATAATGTTTATATATCTGTAACTTTAACAATTCCATATTCCCAATGCCGATATTAATCCGATGAAAGCTTGTAAAAAACCTTGCTGCCCCAATCGGTAATCGAACCCTGGACCTCCGAACTGACCAGCCAACGCTCTACCATTGAGCTATTAGGACGAAATTGCAAGCTCTTATAATCGAAAGGGACTCTGCGTTCTCTACCCTCTAATGTCAGATTGGCTGGCAACTGACAATCTGACTGACCACCTCCTGCTATTTTTACCTCAGGCTAGCCTCCTGCTACTACTATTTTTACCCAGGTTAGTATCCTGTGTAGTCGTTATCCTCTTAATTTTAAAATCGGCGCTCAATCTTCCAGAGTTCACTGTATCAGTACTAGAGTCACTTTTAGGCCTCCGACATCTTTGCACTAACCTACAAGGTTGATTTGTTTGGGAGCCATTGTAAAATACCTTGCTGCCCCCAACCGGGAATCGAACCCTGGATCTCCGAACTGGTCAGCCGACTCTCTACCGACGAGCAACTGGGACAAAATTGCAAGCTCTTATCGTCTAAATGGACTCCGCTAGCTATTTCAAAACGTTGCAGAAGAAAGCTTTATATTTACGATCCTAGAAATTTACGACTAGTACATAAGCATGTTACCGCATCTAAACCTTGATCCTGAAACTTCTTGAGGTCAACACGACCTTGCCTGTGCGCAGAAAATTTTTATTGCAGGAATATTTCGACTACCTACGGATTGATGTCAGCGACTGCGATCGACGAACAAGGACCAATTATTTTGTTCCATCTTCCTCGAAGTATAAAATTGGGGCTGTGCAATTACCTGTGGAGCGGGGTGAGTGATTTATGTGAGCAGTGTTTGTGTTTGATCGAAAAATCACTGTCCATGTGTTGGTGGAAAATTGCGCCCTTAAAACAAAGATTCCTTGTTGCCGCATAGTTCGGTTTTCCTGGTGTGTTTTTAATAGCAAGTAAATTTGAAAATACCATTGCCTAACTTAATTCAAAGGAGCATTGTTCTGTTTCATATGTTAGAGGTTTGATTTGTTTCTTATGTTAGAGGGTTGTTTTGTTTCCTATGTTATAGTGTTGATTTGCTTCATATGTTAGAGAGTTGATTTGTTTAATAGAGCATTGATTTGTTACATAGAGGGTTGATTTGTTTCATATGTTATAGGGTTGATTTGTTTAATATTTTATATGGGACAGCAAGTCTCTTTGCAATGGCGTCCGAACAATTCAACCCTGGAGGTTAGTTACTGCAAAGATGTCGGAGGTCTGAAGACTCCAGACCGTGCAACTCACACAGTGGATTTAGAGTAGCTAGCTGCATGGCCGGGAAAGGACACCTCCTTCACTCAGGAGGCACCCAAGGTCTACCATCCCGCCAAACGAACATTTATTTGGGTCTAAAAAGATAACAATGGATGAAAAATGTTGTGGTTAAACAGACAGTTTTACATTATAATTGAACTCGACAAGTGCGTCCATTTTTCAAAAATGGGAAAAGGGTGATTGCGAATATAGATAAAAAGGTCATTAAAAAATAAAATTTAGAGTGAGGTATCATAACATAATGGAAAATAGATTAAAATTAAAGAAAATAATAAAATTTTAAAAGTAAAATTTAGAAAATATATAAAAAGAAAATATAATAAAAGGAAAAAAAAATTGCCGTATGAAAACAAAAACAGAAATTTAGAATAAAATTTAGAAAAGAAAAATAAGAAAAATACAAATAAAACGTGTCAAAAGAAAAAGAAAGATCCAAAAAAATAAGAACAGTTAACATAGCTTTTTTTTTTTTTTTTTTTTTTTTTTAAAGAAAAAAATAGAGGGAACACAATAAGTTCATATAAGTTAATAAGAATGAAATAAAGGGATTCATTGATCCAAATTAATTGAGAGCAGAATCTACTCATAAGCTCGGGTCACTTTATTAGAAATTTTCATGGCATCAAGAATACAGTTTTTAATTTTATCTACTGAAGAGGGATTTGAACGAACTTTGGAGAACCAAATTGGTTTACTAGAGGAGATGTCGGAGGTCTGAAAGTGACCCTAGTACGACTAGCACGGATTCAATGAACTCTGGAAGATTGAGCGCCGATTTCAAAATGAAGGGATAGCGACCACCCAGAATACTTACCTGGGTAAAAATAGCAGTAGCAGGAGGCTAATTTGAGGTAAAAAAAATAGCAGGCGGTGGTCTCAGATTGTCAATTGATCGCCAATCTAACATTAGAGGGTGGAGGATGCAAAGTCAACTTCAAAGATAAGAGCTTGTAATTTCGTTCCAGTAGCTCAACTGTAGAGCGTTGGCTGGCCAGTTTGGAGATCCAGGGTTCGATTCCCTGTTGGGGAAGTAAGCAAACAAACTTTATTAATTTTCAGCGAGAACGTGCCACACGAAAGCTTTCATCTCTCTTGTCCCTAAATATAGAAATTTGTTTACTTGTAAAGAGAGCCAGGCTTTTCACGCACCATATGTTTTTTTTTTGTTGTTGTTCCGATAGATATTACACTCTCTGTATATAGAGTGTAATGTATAAGGAAAGTAGTATTATGACGAGGTCGAAATTTCCAGTTCGAGTTTTCGACAAAAAAAGCACGTTTTAGTATCCCTGAACTCGAATCTAACGTTTCTGAGGTGATGTGTGTTTGTGTGTATATGTATGTTAATGTATGTATGCTAGTATGTCTATGTATGTTTATGCATGTATGTTAATGTGTGTGTGTATATTTATGCATGTATGTTAGTGCATATGTATATGTATGTATGTTAGTGTATGTATGTTTATGTATGTATGTTAGTGTGTGCATGTATGTTTATGTATGTATGTGTGTGTATGTATGTTTATGTATGTATATTAGCGTGTGTGAAGGGGATCTGTGAATGCGATATCTCACGAACAAATAAAGAGTTTCGAAAATATATCCAGTGTTTGCATCCAGTATTCACTGATTGTAACAATATATTTGGTACAATCGGAGAATACTAGAATTTAAGCGCGATCGAATGTTTGAAAGACAACCGCCTCAGCTTTTACATGAATTTTTGAAAATCCTAAAAAACTAGAACCATCAATTGTCATAAATTAATAATCAATTTCGATGCAAGAAAAAACGAGAAAACGTACGACACCCATTTTAGAACGCTGGCATGAACCGTCCTAGCGATATTGCACAACTTTTTAAATAAATTGTTCGAAGAATTTACATAAAATTAAAAAAAAGTTTTGAGCATCATCAAATGCGTTCCTCTTTCCGTATTCAATATGATGCAACACATTTGTTAACATCAATCTCGCGTATCCAGCACATTCCATTCACGTCAAAAGATACTTTGTAAAAGTGTCGGAATGAACACATAGGCATCTTTTGATAAAAACAGTCTTATTCTTAAACTGTAGAAATCATAAAATAAACTCCATTAACGTAATTTACAAATATTAAATCAGAATGCATATGGTCCACCTTTTTACCATCGTCTGCATCCACACACGCCATGCTCCACGCACCAACCCGTATCATCTGTTCATCTCGTGCTTTCCACTTCTTTTTATAACCTGGTTGCCAGCGCCCTCTACCGTCCGCAATTTACGTGACTGCTATTTATATTTAGACTCTTCTTTCACCGACGAAGACACTGGTTTAAAAATAAGAAGTCGAGAAAAGAAATTGTTAATTCTTACAACTTTATGTACTTGTTCTGTATTTTGATGTCCAAAAATTTGCCCATACTCATTTACTTCACGGGATATTCGTAAACTGATTATTGCATTTTGACGAGTATTTTGCTCGTGAATATGAATGTCACTCTCTTTGGACTCATAAGTTAACAAAATTTCAATATACGTGGTTTTCATTCAATGCCAAAATCTCATATACGTGGTTTTCATTCAATGCCAAAATTTCAATATACATGGTTTTCATTCAATGCCAAAATTTCAAAATACGTGGTTTTCATTCATTGTATTAGGTAGAGAAAGCCAAGTGCTGCCCACATCAGATTATGATAGTGGAGGATATAGAAATAAATTATGTAGAAAGTCAAATCGAATTTCGAACTATACATTGTCTATGTATCAATATGTATATATGACCTTTGCATGAAATTTAAAGTTTATCTCATTTAAAAGAAGGTGTTTCTCACTTAATCCACGAATCGAACATTTCGGTGTGCGGCATCCCTTAAATTAGCGAATAAATGACGTTTCTCATTTATTCCTCAAATTAAATATTTTGGTATGCGGCACACCTAAAGCAATAAATATTTGAAAAAATGAAGTTGTACACTTCATTTTGAATCCTATGATGTATATAAAAAAGTCAAAGTGGTAGTGAAGGATATACGCATTATGGTATAACCTTCACCATCACTTCGTTATCGTAGTTTATATTCTTGACCATAACTCTTTCTTTTGAACAATCTACTATTACACCAAATTTAGATTCTCTATCTCATCATAAAATATGAACAATCTGCTATTACACCAAACTTAGAGTCTCTATTTCATCGCAATATAGGAAAAGTCTACTATTACACCAATTTTAGAGTCTCTACCGCATTACAAATCTACTATTACACCAAATTTAGAGCCCCTATCTCATCACATATCTACTATAACACCAAATTTAGTCTATCTCATCACAAAATATGAACAATCTACTATTACACCAAATTTAGAGTCTCTATCTCATCGCAAAATATGAACAGTTTACTATTACACCAATTTTAGAGTCTCTACCGCATCACAAATCTACTATTATACAAAATTTAGAGACCCTATCTCATCGCAAAATATGAACAATCTACTATTACATCAAATTTAGAGTCTCTATCTCATCACATATCTACTATAATACCAAATTTAGTCTCTATCTCATCACAAAATATGAACAATCTAATATTACACCAAATTTAGGGTCTCTATCTCATCGCAAATATGAACAATCTACTATTACACCAATTTTAGAGTCTCTACCGCATCATAAATCTATTATTACACCAAATTTAGAGCCCCTATCTCATTTCAAAATATGAACAATCTACCATTACATCAAATTTAGAGTCTCTATCTCATCACAAATCTACTATAATGCCAAATTTAGAGTCTGTTCATATTTTGTGATGAGATAGAGACTCTAAATTTGGTATTATAGTAGATTTATGATGAGATAGAGACTCTAAATTTGATGTTATAGTAGATTGTTCATATTTTGCGATGAGATAGGGGCTCTAAAATTTGTAATGCGAGAGAGACTCTAAAATTGGTGTAATAGTAAATTGTTCATATTTTGCGATGAGATAGAATATACAATTACACCAAATTTAGTCTTTATCTCATCACAAAATATGAGCAATCTACTATTACACCAAATTTAGAGTCTCTATCTCATCGTTCTCTATCTAATTATATTCCACCTTTTGCACATTTTGATGTGGAGAACACCCTCAGATGAATATTTTTGGGAATCTATTCTATGTGACAGCAGTCTTCTCGTTAGATAGTATTGTCTTAAAATTCGGCATCCGCAATTGCTTTCCCCAAATTTATGCCGTATCACTTAGAAGACTTGACCCCCTTTTATTCGCTTCTCAACTTATTCATTCCGGCTGTTCGTTCATTTTGCCGAAATTCCTGTTCTAATTCTGCCCGGAGTGAGTGAATGAAATTTGGAAGACCATTTTCTATGATCTGTTTTGCTTTAAATTAATATGCCCTCCTGTTGCGACTGTTGGCGAAGTGTATCTGAATAATTAGACGAATCGAAATTTCAAAATGCTGGCAAAATTCCAGCAGTATTCTTTTAAGGCTTCTATCTTATGTTCCGAACACTTCGAGTAATGACTATATGGCCGAGAATCGGATGTAGTCAGCACATGACTCAAATTCGTTTTTACTTTTTTATAATTCATGGTTTAGTAGGACAAAATAACACGGAAAATTATATGAAATTACACGGTTTTATTTTAATTTTCATTTTCATTTAATGACTAGACATATTTTCAAATGCGGCGTGGCAGAAATATGAAAAAACTAAAATATCTCGAGAACGGTTAGTCCTAGAGTTTGTAAAGAACCTAGCTGCCTCAACCAGAAATCGAACCCTGGATCTCCGAACTGGCCAGCCAATGCTCTACCGTTGAGCTATTGGGACGAAATTGCTCTTATTGTCGAAGTGGACACTGCATTCTCCACCCTCTAATATCAGATTGGCGGGCCACTGACAATCTGACTGACAATCTCCTGCTATTTTTACCCCCAGGTTAGCCTCCTGCTACTACTATTTTTACCCACATTAGTATGCTGCGTGGTCGTTATACTCTCCATTTTGAAATCGGCGCTCCATATTCCAGAGTCCACTGAATTCATGCTATTCGTACTAGGTTCACTTCGAGACCTCCGACCTCTTTGCACTAACCTACAGGGTTGATTTGTTCGGGCGCCATTGTGAAGAGCCTTGCTGCCCCAACCGGGAATCGAACCCTGGATCTCCGAACTGGCCAGTAGAAGCTCTACCTTTGAGCTACTGGGACGAAATTGCAAGCTCTGATCGTTGAAGTGAACACTGCATGTTATTCGATTTGTCTTGTCCTTTTCGTTATTAAAAATTTCGTATAAAACAAGCATTTAATTGATATATTTGAACATACACAGTCTTTTATTTTAAATTTTGACAATTTTTGTCAGATATTTCGCAAGACAGGCGGGTTCTTTCTTTCCGAATCATACTAAAATCTAATCAGCACCAGAGATATCACGCTAAAAAATTTTTTTCGGGTTCAAAAATGCTTGAAACGTGTCGATCTGTCAAAAACTCTAATTGTAATTTTCGATATGATTTCAATACTTTCCCTGTACATTACCATGTATTGCAGGAAAAGTAAAAAGTTGGTGAAAGTAAAGAGTCTCCGGTCCGATAGAATCGAATCCATTTTGTCTGAAATACACCTCTCTGTGGGGGTGGTTTGTCTTTGTTAAACATTTTCAAAATAGTTCAAATTATTAAAATATTGTTGGAAACGCGCAATATGCCCTTTGACGCCTTTTCTTTCATCTGTCTCGAAGGCCAGGCGAAAAAAAAACAGTCCATGGCGTCAGCATGACGGAACCCAGGGTTGCCAGGATTTTCCTGTTAGAAGATGGGTTTTCATATTTGGTGATTATATAATCAAATTATATAATCACCAAATGGTGATTATATAATGGTCAAATTATATAATCACAATATGGTGATTATATAGTGATTATATTTGGTGATTAATAGTCAAATATCGCCAAATTGGCGATATTTGACTATTTCTGGAATGTTGCAGAAACTTCTCGATAGAACGATTATTCTTTAAGATTATGAGATTTCCAGACCTTTCTATGGAGAAACTATAAAAAGAACACGCCCTGCCGTTGCAGGGGAATTGACGAATGGACACGACTCGCCAAGTTGGCGATGTGACGCTAAAATTCGTCACCAGAATTTCACCAAGCATTGCAGATGGAGAAATAGGTTATTCTTACAGTAGATTCTTATATTTTTCCTAAATATTGAATTTTCTTCAATTAGTCGTCATTTTCACCAATTTGGCTACATTTTTATCATTTTGGCGCCATTTTTATCAATTTGGCAACATTTAAAAAATCTCACCAAGTTGGCGATATTCCGCCAATTTTGATACCAAAATTTCGCCAAATATTTAATGTACACAATATCATTTATTCTTCAATTTTTGACTGTTATTATTTCGTAACGAAAACCAATTCTGCTGCTTCTATTCGACCTAAAGTCCAATCAGGACCAGATTAAATGCTCGGCCGAGCACACCGCTAAATTTTGTGAAAATTCGCTGAATAATTCTTGATGTAAATAACATCTGCAGTTGGTTTTTCCTTGGAGGAAAAACGGAGCGTTACGGCTCTTGGGCGCTTATACCCAAGAACCTAATATATAAAAATGGAAATGATTTTTCTGTTCAAAAATGGTGTCCCTATTAAGAATATATAAAAATAATTTCAATATTTTATTTAATATTTATTTCAATATTTATTTTTTAATATTTTAATATTTATTTCAATATTTATTTTTTAATATTTTAATATTTATTTCAATATTTAGTTTTAATATTTTAATATTTATTTCATTATTTTTTTTAATAGTTTCATATTTTAATGTTTATTTCAATATTTATATTTTAATCTTTTAATTTTTTTAATCTTTTTTTTTTTCGAAAAATCTTAAAAGGTAGTGTCCGTGCGCGTGTTTTGTGTTTTTCATTTTTCTAACTTCCACTCGAAATATACAGTAAACTATAAAAGACAGATATACATAGTAAACAGCAAAATTGTGTTCTAGAAAATATATTATTAAAATATATATTTATTATATAAAATAGCTCTTATGATTTTCGAGTCATCGTCTTGTCAAGTAGAAGTATGAAACAGTTCCGTTTTTCAAGATTTTACTGCTTATATCTTTAAAACTAAAAGTGATAGCTATAAACAGTAAACAAGAATTTGTAGCTCTGTGAAAGCTCCATAGAATCAGATTTTGTATCGAGTTCCTTTTACTTTCTCGTATTATGTAATATAATATAGAGAAAGTATTCTTATCACGAAAATTTTTGAATTCGAGATTTTGATGCCAATATATGTTTTAAGACCTCCCAAATACGGTTTGGCTATATTTGGAGTGTTGTCAGTCTATCTGTCAGTCAGACTGCCTGCAGGTCTGTGGTCGATTTCTTGTGTACACCATATCAAATAGCCACATAGCCACAAACCATAGCCACAAATATTAATGGATTTCCACGAAATTTTATAGCCAGCTTTGTTATCAGAAAGTCTAGAACTAGATAGATTTTTTTTTTTAATTCGAGCGAAAACTTTGAAATAGATTCGAACATGGCAGTATAGAACAGTTTTTAACATGGCAGTATAGGACAAAATATAACATAATGATGCATAAAATGAGTTCCTATGGCTCAATGATCAGGAGAATTAAAAGTCTCAATCATTGTTATGAAAAATAACCGCGATACAATTATTTTTTTTTCTTGACGTCATTAGCTCCTATCGTGGGGCAAGTTAACCCCACCCCCCGGGGGGGGGGGGGGTAATTTGCTCCAAGATGGTGTAATCATATGGACCCATAATACCGATTTTTCAAAAATTTTCTGGTTAAATTTAAGGGGGGGGGGCGAAGCTATTAAAAATGGATTCTGGTATGAGACACTCGAGTTTAGCCACTCTCTAATTATTTCTTTCCTTATATACATAATGTATTAGGAAAGTATTGTGACGAGGTCGAAAATTCGAATTCGAGATTTCGAAGGAAAAGCACGTTTCAAGCATCCTTGATCACGAATCAAACATTTTTGAAGTGATGTCTGTGTGTGTGTGTGTGTCTGTCAGTGAGTCTGTGGAGACGATAACTGACGAACGAATGGACCGATTCGAATCAAATTTGGTACAAAAATCACAATTCATAAACACTAGAGGCCTATTGTTTTTATACGCAATCGAATGTTTAGAACCCCCCTAAAGTTTCGAATAAAATTTGGAAAAAATCGTCAAAAAATCAAAACCATTAATAAAGTTACGCAAATAGATATTTCTTATGTAATTTTTCATTAGAAAACGATTAACATAAATTTTAGAACGCTAACATGAACCGTTCTCGAGATATTGCACATTTTTTAAAAAAATTATCAAAAAGTCATATAAAATGAAAACAAAAAATATTTCCTATTGAGAAACATGTTCACTTTCATGTGTAATACCATGCGATAAATTGAGTGACATCATTCTCGTGGATCTAGCTCGTTCCATTCATGAAAAATGATACTTTGAGTAATACTTTTGTATTTGAACGCCAATAGTCATTTTTCTGCTGTATGAACAACTTATTTCTTCGTCCATAACGCTTGGTGAGATTTTGGCGACGAATTTGGCGGAATGTCGCCACCTTGGCGATATTTTTTATTGTTGCTAAATTAACAAAAAACTCGCCAAATTGATCAAAATGACGCTAAATCAATGAAAATGACGACTGATTGAAGAAAATTCAATATCTTGGTTAGAATATAAGTATCTACTATAAGAATAACATTGTTTTAACTGTAAAAGTAGTAAATTCATTGCACTATATAAGGAAAGTCATGTGTTGCCCACATCAGATTTTTTTTTTCGATATTACAAAAGTTGATGTTTATTTTGCGAAGTGTTACCTGCGGAAAACCATTTCGGCCCCATCGGACTAGAACCACCTCCGATCTATAAGATAAAGTCTTCTACACAGAAACAGACGTCGTACACAGTAGACGCATAAATCGGTCGGAATCTGAAACTGAAGTTCTCGATCCCAGTTACAACAATTTCTCAATGCACGTACTACTATCAACTGCAGTGTATGTAAAATTATTTCTTTATAATTCAAAATGAATCATCATCGCTCTTTCTTTTACTGTAAAACAAAACTTACGAAACATCACCGTCCGCATTTCCGGAAAGAGGCCCTCTTATAAGCAAGTGCACGCAAAGTATTCGATAAAAAAAAATAGTATGGAGGTGGTCGTATCCATAGGAAAGCCGTTAGCTGTGGGAATTAACAACGGATGTGGAAAACTTTCCTTAACTTCCGCAACGGAAACGAATTAAACTCAACGACCATAGAGCGCTCCAACAGCTTCAAAGTCAGTCTTCTGTGGTGTGCGGACCAGTGTTTCTTTCAGGCTCGTCTCGGGGGGGGGGGGGGGGCTTTGACCCTCCGAGACATTTTACGTTAACCTAACTTCTATTTATGTGACACAGCATTTAGATATATTTAAAGGGCAAATTGAAAACTTACCCCCCTAAAATGTCATTCGCCCCCCTGTCCAAAAATTCCTGATAGAAACACTTACGCCGACGCATGCAAATCTACGATAATCCCTATATAACATAACATGTAAGGTACCTTAAAAGTCCCATTAATTTAAATCACGTTATATTAACTTCCCAGCTTTATTTACGCTTAGCTATTTCAGCCTACCTACGATGAACATTCAGCTAAATTCTTTTTCATTCCAAAAATGTCATGCCAAAAATTAATTGGTGATGTTGGTCTCGATCCAAGCTCAAACTTGAGACCAGGAGCTTACAAAACCGAAAGTATAAGGTTAGACTAAACGTTAACTTCGGATCCGAACTTATATTTCGGGTATTGATTGCTCGCATCTTCGATCGATGATTTTGGTAGGAGCAGAGTCGGCTGCTGCCACAGTAGTAATCACTACGAGGTTCCATTACCTTCTGGTCTCAAGATAGTTTTTCAATATTACTACAATATTACTACTTATCACAATATTTGATCAGGGATAGGATTTGGGATCACTAATCGAACATTTTTGAGGTCATGTCTGTGTGTGTGTGTGTGTGTGAAGTGTGTGTGGTGTCTGTGTGTGTCAGTGAGGCTCTGAAGACGATATCTCACGAACGAATGGAGCGATTCGAACGAAATTTGGTACAAAAATTACAATGTGTGAATACTGATAGCATATTGTTTTTGAACGCAGTCGAATGTTAGAACCGCCCTAAATTTTTGAGTGAAATTTTGAAAAAATCATAAAAAAAATCAAAACCGTTAATAAAGTTATGCAAATAGTCATTTCTTATGTAATTACCTTAGAAAATGATTGACATAAACTTTAGAACGGTAACACGAACCGTTCTCGAGATATTGAACATTTTTCAAATAAATTTATCAAAAAATCCCATAAATTAAAAAAAATATATTAGCTGTTGAGAAACATGTTCACTTTCATGTGCAATACCATGCGATAAATTGGGTGACATCATTCTCGTGGATCTAGCTCGTTTCATTCATGAGAAAATATACTTTGAGTAATACTTTTGTATTTGAACGGCAATAGTCATTTGTCTGCTATAAGAATAACTTATTTTTACATCCATAACGCTTTAGGAGATTTTGGCGACAAATTTGGCGGAATGTCGCAAACTTGACGACTTTTTTAAATGCTGCCAAATTAACGAAAATCTCGCCAAATGGATAAAAATGACGCTAAATCAATAAAAATGACGACTTATTGACGAAAATTCAGTATCTTGCAAAGAATATAAGTATCTACTATAAGAATAACCTATTTATTTTTGCTGTAAAAGTAGTAAATTCTTTGCATTATATAAGGAAAGTCATGTACTGCCCACATCAGATTTTTTTATAATATAGAGAGATACTTTTTTTTAAGATACACAGCGTATAGTGAAAGTTACAAAATTAAACTCTGGTTTAAGCTGAAATTATCGCTTCATAGTTGTAAATAATCTTGTAAGGGCTTAAGTCTAAGTTTTGAAACTGCCACAATAAGAGTTGTACCATTCTTATTCCTCAGTACTGTTGACGTTTCTTATACGGTGTTCATGCAAGGCTAGTTGCTGCAACACCAAATTTATGGATTAGAGATAGAATAATACCGTCATCATATTCTCAAAACCGTGTCTGGGAGAAGGATTACCCGGGTTGTATCAAGTCGCGGTTCATAAAAACTGGATGGTAGATACACATCTTAAAACTTCTTAGACTTATCGTTGGAACTCATGCGCAAAGTGATTGTTAGGAGATGCTCAGACGGATGAGAGGTTTCTCTTCTGACGAATAAAAATAATACCATTTCTGTAGTTGCATTGAATTCTGGTGATAGTTTTCTAAATTTTTGAAGTTCAAAATATGACTTTTCTCTTTTCTTAATAACGGGAAGCCTGTGGTTCAAAGTTCTGGCCTTCCGACTTATGTTGTTGCTATTACTAATTCTACTAGTCCGGAACAAGACTGGAACAAGCTCATAACACCAAAGTCTACAATAAAGGGAGAGAGATTGAATCGTCTGTTGTTCCAAAGATTATACGCACTCCATGGTAGAAGGCGTTTGTCAAGTGTCTCCCAATTTAGGCCAGAACCCAGTGAGGGTAGCAACTATATGGACCGTAACCTCTTTCTTTTAGCATTTTGGAAGGACTTTCAGACTTACAGATTTATCATGTCTATATTCTCCGTAGATGGAGATAGTTTTAGATGACATCGATGGTCAAACTCATGTCCACTGCGTTCGATCCGATTACCATAACCACTTGGATATTCCGATTTCTTAACTTGATGAGCGTTGAACTTCTCCAACGAGGGGCGGAACAGTCCACTAGTTAAATCATGGAGATTGCACCCGGAGGATCCGAGTTTGATTCCCGGCTCTGGCCAAACTGTCCCTGTGTTCAAACGGAGTACGGGCATCTTAATTTGTGGGCCTGAAAGTGCTTCCGAGAGGTTGGTGATAGGTGAAGGAGGGTACGACTCCTGTGGATATCGCCTCCACTGGCTTCCAGTCTAAATTGCACTGTCCTGGCCGTCCGAACACTTACCTTACACCTTCAGTTAGGTCGGACGGTCTGGGTCGAAATAGATATAAAAAATAACCCTTATGATGTATAAAGAGACAAACCAAAGAACAGAACTGTAACGAAGAGACAGTGAAGAGGTGTACCCAGAATTACAGTTGAGCAAAATTGCTTTGAAATTGTAATAAGCAAATTAATGTTACTTCGACTGTAAAGAAGAAACAGTGGACATGTGCCCTGAATCAAAGTTGAGTAAAATTGCTTTGAAATTGTAATAAGCAAATTAATGTTAATTCGACTGTAAAGAAAAGACAGCTGAAAGGTGCCCTGAATCAAAGTTGAGTAAAGTTGCTTTGAAATTAAGCAAATTAATATTACTTCGACTGTAAAGTAGAGAGTGAAGATGTGCCCTGCATCAAAATTGAGTAAAGTTGCTTTGAAATTGTAATAATCAAAGCAATGTTACTTTCATTATTAAGTAGCTGAAGTATCTTTAGCGTTACTTTGGAAAATCACAAAGTAACTGGGCGTTGTAGTTAGTTACCTTTTCATGTTTCAATTTCTATATGAGTTACTTATTGTTATCTGACACACAATGCTAAAAACGTTTTTCTTTCTATGATTTTCAAATCAAAAAGTATTATATTACGATGCTATATGAGATTTACATAGAACACTGGTATATTAAAGTGTATTTAGCGAAATCGTTAAATTTTACTCTCAAAATTATTGTTGTTCTTTTTAAAAGGGAATTATTTTATTACGTCTGTAGATGAGTATTTCGGTTAAAGAAGTAGAATATGAAATATTAAGTTTAAAAGTTTCAATTTTATTTCAACTTGTTCCATTTTTAGAGAAGACCAACCTTTTTGATTTCAAACCAAAGAAAATCAGGTTTTTCATCTTTAGGTAATTTGGATAACTTAATAATATAAACACCTTGATTTAACTGTCTGTTTATCTATCTATCTCTGGGTAACGCTTGGCAAAAATTTTGGCTACGAATTTGGCGAAATATAGTCAACTTGACGACTTTTTTTTTAAATGTTGCGACATTGACAGAAATGTTGCCAAATCGATAGAAATGACGCCAAATCAATGAATTTATTATTGAGTTTTGAAAGGGAATATTATTGTAATGATATTTGAATAACGTTTACCTGTCAGTCCAACCGTCCCACTTGGCGAGTTTTTAAATGTCACCAAATTTATCAAAATATCGTCAAATTGACGAAAATGTCGCCAAATAGATAAAAAATTTCCCCAAATTGATAAATATGACGCAAAATTAATGAAATTAATTGTGTTTCGAAAGGGGATAGTATTGTAATGATATTTTAGTAGCCTGTCAGTCCAACCATCCCACTTTGCGAAATGTTATTTTAAAATGTTTCCAAATTGAGTAAAATATTGCTAATTTTAACGACAATGTTGGCAAATCTAAAAAAATGCCGTCAAATCGATAAAAATGACGCCAAATGGGAAGTAATATTTTGCAAATTTTGAACACCGTCGTATGACGGACACACCTTCTAGTCTTTAGATAATCAAATATCGTAAACAAATATCAAAAATAAAATTACGATTTATAAATTATATTGGTGTCATCGCATTTACAATCATCGCATTTTTTATGTCCGACAGATTGTTATTTTCATTATCAAGTGTACATAATTGCAAAATAATGGTTTTGTTCATATGTTATGTGTCTATGTTATCTGGAAGTGTTAATTTCTTACTGTTCCCCTCTATTTTTCTTTTACTTACTAAAATTTGAAAACAAATATGGTTTAAATTTTCATGCCTTTCCATGTACTAAGTTATATTTCTTTATAAATGTAGGAGTAGATAAAGACAAAATTGAAATTATTTTAAAAAAATATCCTCTCCGAGGTTATGTGGATATCTTACGGCAAATTTGATAAGTTCTTTACATTTTACTGCTGTTCACTCTTGAAGGAACCATAATTGCAAAAAGCAATTAGTAGAAATCCGTTGAGTCTGTTTCGCAATTGCAGATATCCTTATTGTATTTATTCCCGTCACAATTAGAATAAATTTTGTTATTTTCGTAAATGAGTAATAGGATTTTTCTTATCCTATAGTCGAACGGTTCACAACGAACCGCTGAAGCACGGTATTTAGAACTAACTTAAGAAACTAAACGGACATATTAAACTATATTGAAAAATGTTTGGACACGTACTCTTCGACCAAAGATGGGGTAAGCTATTACATTTCACTTCTAAAAATTTTACATCGATAGCATTCATATGTGAATAAGGGTGGACAAATTAGAATGATGTCTGATAAGGGGTAGACAAATTAAAAAATAATTCCGATAAGGGGTGGACAAATTAGAATGATGTCTGATAAGCGGTAAGGAAATTATAATTTTTTCTGATAAGGGGTACGCAAATTTTACTGAATGATGTCTGATAAGGAGTGGATAAATTAGAATGATGTCTGATAAGGGCTGAAGCAAATTAGATTGAATGATGTCTGAAAAGAGATGGACAACTTAGAATGATGTCTGAAAAGGGGTGGGCAAATTAGAATGATGTTTGATCGGGGGTAGACAAATTAAAATGATGTCAGATAAGGGGTGGACAAATTAGAATTATGTCTGGTAATGAGTCGACAAATTAGAATGATACTGATAAGGGGTAGGCAAATTAAAAAAAATCTGATAAGGGGTGGACAAATTACAATGATGTCTGATAAGCGGTAGGGAAATTATAATTTTTACTGATAAGGGGTGCGCAAATTTGATTGAATAATGTCTAAAAAGGAGTGGACAAATTAGAATTATGTCTGATAATGAATGGGCAAATTAGAATTATATCCTATAAGAGGTGCACAAATTAGACTGAATGACGTCTGATAAGGGGTGGACAAACTATAATGATGTTTGATAGTGTGTGCAAATTAAAATTATTCCTGATAAAGGGTGGGCAAATTAGAATAAGGGTTGTCTGATAAGGGATGAGCAAATTAAAATGTCTGATAAGGACTGCATAAATTATATTGAATGATGTCTGATAAGGAGTGGCCAAATAAGAATGATGTGTGATAAGGGCTGAAGCAAATTAGATTGAATGATGTCTGAAAAGGGATGGACAAATTAGGATGATGTCTGAAAAGGGTGGGCAAATTAAAATGATGTTAGATAAGGCGTGGACAAATTAGAATTATATCTGATAAGAGGTGCACAAATTAAATTGAATGACATCTGATAAGGGGTGGGCAAATTAGAATGATGTTTGATAATGTGTGGGCAAATAAAAGTGATGCCTGATAAGGGGTGGACAAATTGGAACGAGGGATGTCTGATAAGAGATGGGCAAATTAGAGCGGATGATGGCTGATAAGGAGTGGCCAAATTAGAATGAGTGATGTCTGATAAGGTGTGGGCAAATTAGAATGATATTTGATTAGATTGAATGACGTCTGATAAGGGATGGGTAAATTAGAATAAAGTATGATAAAGCACGGGCAAATTAGAATTATGTCTTATAAGGGGTGCACAAATTAGATCGAATTACATCTGTTAAGGGGTGGGCAAATTAGAATAATATTTGATAAGGAGTGGACAAATTACAATGATGTCTGATAAAGGGGTGAACAAATTGAATGACGTCATATAAGGTGTGGGCAATTTACAATGATGTCTGATAAAGGCTAGACAAAAAAAATTATATCTGATAAGGGGTAAGCAAATTTTAAATGTTTGCAAACACTTTTCTACAATCTAGTAGTTTTATTGCAGTGTTTTCACTGTTGTGTAAGTAAATTTAAAATGCTACTTTTTCATCGGTTTTAGCAAATACATCAACTGCTGGTAAACTTTCGACCGTGTATATCTCTCCAAACATTTAGTGATTAAAGATGAAATTTCAAACGGTTATTTTAACCGGTAAACATAAGAGAACTGTTCATTTCTAGGAATTCAGACCAGGAGAAGAACCTCAATTAATCAAACTTTTATTTTAATCAAAACACAAAATATAATTAAATTACAAAAACTGTGAGGTAAAATTTTCATTAAAAATAGAACATGTAACATGTTAATAATAGTGTTAACTATTTTAGAGGCAAAAACATCATTTTTCTTCAGATCAAAAAGACAGCAAAAGTAGGGTGTCCGTGTTGTTTCTGTTAGTGTGGTTGCTCTGTCTTTGACAAGTTGATAAATTGCTTAAAAACTTTAAGATCATTGTAAAAAAATGAATGATCTGGAAACTGGATTTCTTACTGAATATCTTGTTGCTTACTATTTATATCTATTTTTTATAGTTTAGTTTTTTTTTTATTTCGAGTGAAAGTAAGCAAAGTAATGTAAAAATTCCCTCAGGAAAAAAAATTTTTTTTTTCGAAAACATTACTCAAAATATTTAAATATTTTTGTATATTCATAAATGGTATCCTAATTCAGACGGAATAAGTACAAATTGTTTATAATTTTTTTAGGTTTAAAGATATATTTTTTGTAGGTTTAAAGATAGTAGAGTTAAAATGGTTTATATTTTTCGTAGCTTTCCGATTTCAGTCGGATACTACGCCCATAGACGTTGTACGCGTCAGAACTCCTTTACGTTGTTATTTTACAACAGTATTGGAATTTGATAATCTATACATGTCATTATATTGTTGCGAACGCGCAATGTTCTTTTTGGCGTCTCCTCTTTCGTCTGTTTCGAAAGACCAGGCGAAGAAAATACAGAGCATGATGTCAGCATGATGTGGGGATGGCCTGAGCCCACGGTTGCCAGGATTTTCTAGTTAGAAGAAGAGTTGTCAGATTTGGCGATATTTGGCGACTTCTGAAATGTTCCAGAAACTTCACGAAATCAGTTGAAAACCCAGACCACACGACAGACCCGAAGGTTTACTGTAGCTAAGTGTGTGGCCGGAAACAAACATCAGTGTAGAAGATATTAGATAATTCCGGAAATTTCTACAGAGACTTCCAGAAGTTTCTATGGAGATATTATAAAGAGGACTCACCCCTCCGTTGCAATGGAGTTGGCGATTTGACAATATACGAGCTGCAGTGGACTGTGACTTTTGTCAATGTTCTGAGAATAGGAGCTAAGTGGTTTTGTGAAATTATTTTCGCTAGTGTTTTAGAGAACATTGTAGCTTATTTTATGTAATGAGTGGACCATTTAAGTGCTGTTTGATTGTATATTATTTCTGATTACCTTGTGCTTGTGAATAAATGTAAGTCATCCAGAAACTTGAAAGCGTTCTTGTATCCTGCGTAAACACCCACAATTTTATAGGATACGTTCGTAACAGTATGTTCAAGTATTAGATACATGTTTTAGCCATAAATAGTTCAATTACATTTCGAAGATATGAAGGATTTCTGAAAGCATCTGCTGCGCTTTTTCGCCCTACAAAGCTTCAAAAACGTTGTCATGAGACTTAGAAGTCAACAACATTTAGCGTATTTACCTGAAACAGAGCATGAGAAGACAACAGGCACGCACTCTCTGTGCTTAAGTGTCACCGATCGCTTTCCTTGAACGATGAAAGAAAAAAAAAAAATGGTGGAAAAAGAGTAAGGTGGAGTTTCCTCAAATTGTGCTGAAAGCGTGAACTCTCCTCAAAAGCTGAGTTGGTTTATTATTATTTTTTTATCAATTTTTTCTCTCTCTTTTCTCTCTTTTTGTGTGTGTTTTTCGTATCAAGAGTTAATGTATGTCGTGATTGTGTGCAATTCCGTTTGTTCTTCTTTAATTTTGAGAAGGTTTTATCTTTTGCTCAGTGTCCGTTTCAGTATAATAACAATGAACTATACAATTTTTTCAAAGGCGAGCTCAAAAGGAAAAAAATCGACGTGTCCAGCATATAAGTATCACTACTATAAATTTCATTTTTTAACACTTTATAACATACAGACAGAATGAACAAAGTCATAAACACTTTTCAACGAAAAGTGTTTATGGCTTTGTTCATTCTGTCTGTCTGTCTGTTTGTCTGTCCGTTCGCACGATAACTGGCGTAAAAATGACTTTATCAAAATGAAATTTTAATATGTCATTGAGACCATCTATGGGACATATGGGAATGCAAATGAATAATATCACCCGATTACTTTTGGATTGAACCCGGGTTGAAAAAATGAAGTACATTGAACCGTGTGAGACCTAATATTTCAAACATAATTTAAGCGAAGTTAAAATTTAAAAATTGCTTCGAAAATTTTAGGAAATATTCAAATTATCCCATAAAATATAAAAAAAAATTCAGAAAAATATGTTCAGTAGTTGTTTTTTTTTTTAAATAAGCATTAAAATAGTAATTATTTAATCATTTATTTATTGCTCAGACAGTCCAGGTCACTCTAAAGATGTGCCGGCCGGGAAAAACATACTATAATACAGAAAAAAGTTAAAACCGAATAATATAGAAGAACAATAACAACAAAGAAAACAACAAGTAAAACATGGAAAACTAAATTGTTCAAATCGTCCGAGCGAACTTCGAAAACATTCCTCGCACACTTTTGGAAATATAGTTCATGCAACGAGCAGATAAAATTTAAAATCAATGAAATAATACATTACCATTTTTAAGGCATGGACTGGGGGGTCGAAATTAAGTCCCATGGCTCCATATATCTGAAAATCAAAAAACTAATTAAAGGAAAGAATACAAAATAAGCATCAATCAATCAATTAATCAATCACCGTGAACGAGGGGCCGACCCATTGGGTTTACAACCTGACTATGCCTCGCCACGGAATTCGAAATTCGACGATTCTAAATAAAACCTATCTTTTCAAAATGTAAGATACTACAGATACTCTAAGTAAGTTGTCAATTATAGCAGCTAACTCTCTTGCATCTACCCACAGTGCAATACACAATAACATACAAAGCATACAACTACTCATGTGTTTAATATAAAAGCAAATATATATATATATATATATATATATATATATTCCTCAAGTACAATCAAAATGAAATATAAAATATGAAATCCAAGGAATAGTAAGGCGCATTTGCTGCTCTATCTAAGCCTCAAAGTACAATAAGAAAAAATGAGATTGAAAATGGATTAATACAATTAGAAGTTGTGTGTTTACGGGGTTGTAGAGAGGTCAAGGGGGATTGCGACTCCTTCTCCTGGTTTAAGCATGCTTTTGATCCCAGGAAACACTCCCAGAAACCACTACACGCCCGAAACAACAATCAACAGTATGTCAGGGGGGAAAACGGAATTCCGTTTTTTTACAATTGTTACAATCAACAGTATTCCAGGGGAAAAAATCGGAATTCCGTTTCTTCCTCTGGCATACTGTTGATTGTTGCTTCGGCCGTGTAGTGGTTTCTGGGATTAAAAGCATGCTTAAACCAGGAAAAGGGGTCTCAATCCCCCTTGACCTCTCTACAACCCCGTAAACACACAACTTCTAATTGTATTAATCCATTTTCAATCTCATTGTTTCTTATATATATACACACACACACACACACACATATATATATATATATATATATATATATATATATAAATTCGAAAGACAAAAAGCCTGAATACCTCACGATCGAGCTGAGACCAAGAAAGAAAGGTAAACATACGGACTAGGTATAATAAAATGGCCAATGGATTGTGACCTCATTTAAGTCCCTGTTACCAGCCGCAGCGACACCACTCCCGGAAGCCTGCACGCATTCGTAGTTAACCTCATAATGACCACGAATAACGAATATGAAAGATCCAATAGTCAAAAGTACCAAAGAATAAAACCTCAAAGTGCAAATTCAAATCCTTGTCACTCGAAGATTCTCCAAAAAATCAAGACAATAATTCAAATATACCTTGTATATATGCATTTACAACACATTTAAAACATTAAAAACATATAAACAATAAAAGCGCTATTTTACATTTAAAAACATATAAATTACCAGTACCATAAACCTAAAGTTTTAACTATCACCATCACAACTTCTATCATTATTAACACTAAAATTATTCACTAACTCCCACTAAACCTCTTAAATGATTAGCCCACTCAAAGTCGATTTTTAACTCTCTACTTTCGTAGGCGAGTAAGTACAGTTTTGATCAAATCAACTCATACGGTTTTTCAGAGTAAGTTTGCGTTGCCAACTTCATTCTAGTTTATTCAAATTATTGGAGAATACCCAATATCTCGTTCAAATGAGATCTCTCTTGATATTTACATGCAGTAAAAATAACTGCCGTAAAAATGACTTTATCAAAATGAAATTTTAGCATGTTGTTCAGACGGTCTGTGGGACCTATGGAAATATAAATGAACAATGTCACCCAATTAATTTTGGATTGAACCTAGATTGAAAAAATGAAATACATTGAACCCTATGGAACCTAATTTTTCAAACATTTTTAAGCGAATTTAAAATTCACAAATTGCTTCGAAAATTTTAGGAAATATTCAAATTATCCCATAAAATATATAAAAGAAATTTCAGTAAAATATATTAGGTAGTTTTTTAAATAAAAATTATTTAATATAGGGACAAAAACAAGTTTAATTAAATTCTGACTCTTGCTATATCCTCCAGAAAGTACAAATATATATATTATGTAATAAATATCTTTTCAAGAGTTGAATTATTTTATATATAGGAGAGGTTTCACATTTTAAAATAAATATGGTAGATCATAATTTTTCAAATTTTTAAATAAAATAAATTATTATAATATTGTGATAAATGAAACGATTGGAAAAATGTTTATGAATGAAATTCTGCTTTTATATAGAGGCGATTTATATTTCGATGACGTCATTTCAATAAAGTCCATTTGTTTTCGATGAAGTGTTCAAATATAATAAATTATTGTAGTATTATGGTGATTTTAAATATATTACCGAGGAATGTATCGCATTTTAGAGATGTTTAAGCCAGGCAATTTATATTTCAATGCCGTCATTTGAATGAAGTTCATTTTCTGCGATGAAGTTTTCAAATATAATAAATTAATGTAGTATTGTGATAATTTAAAAAATATTACCGAGGAATGTATCGCATTTTAGAGATGTTTATATGAAATTTCATTGAAGTTGGAAAGTGTTTCATAATCAATGCTTTATGCATGATTGATCTTTCTTGTTTCTTTTACCTTCGTTTCTAATAATTAGTAGATGTCTCACCATGCCATTTCTAATAATATTTCGAAAAATTTGTTTATGTATATTATAATCCCATTGTATCAAGTGGTTGATATTAAATCCGAAAGTAGCACGCTTATCATAGATGTCGATCTCTAGTTTGTTATCTTCATTGTAGGAAATATTCAAATCTAAGAAATGAATACTAAATAAGTTAATAGTAAATACTCCAGAACTACGTCAGACTACGTTAATGAAATAACCCTCCCATTCATTTTCAAAAAATTACACTGTTTTAATTTTTATACGACCCCCTTAGACAACTTGGGTCAATCAGAAAATTTTTATTTTTAATGCAATAAGATCATTAAAAAAACGCATATCTGTATCTTTAACATCAACTTAATTATGATAAAGGGAAAAATCTGACTTATGCCACTTTTCCGTACCATGTGAAAGGCTGTTTCATCAGTGAAAATAGGTATTATCATTCAGTTTTATCTTTTTTGTGATATATCACAAATTTACATTTCTAATTTGATATAGGGTCCCCATTCACAATGTTCAATTTCAATTAAATATAACTCGCTCCATTTTAAAGATACAGATATGCGCTTTTTTAATGATCTTGTTGCATTAAAAATAAAAATTTTCTGATTGACCCAATTTGTCTAAGGGGGTCGTATAAAAATTTAAAGAGAGTAACTTTTTGAAAATGAATGGGAGGACTATTTCATTAACGTAATCTTATTTCCTATCTTACTTTCAACATTTTTGCAATTTACATTGCCCGCACTTATCTCCAACAGGTAAAGAATTAAAGCGCGTTTCAATCTTTTGGGGGCACCCCGTATATATATATATATACTATATGTATATATTAAACATTTTTAAATGGCATATGTTTATACAAACTAATTTCTAAAGGTAAATATATTTATATACATATTTGCATAAACTTGATTAAACTCAAACATCACTTATTCTCAGAGCAACATATATACATAATACACAAAACATTAATATTACTCGTATAAAAGAACTCATAAGTGAGTAATACTCACTTCAGAGTAGTAACATTTCAAATATAGTAAAGTGGTAACATTTCAAATATATACAAAATTATATCACACACATTAAAATTAAATCATATGAAGCGTAATTCAATGTTCTGTCACCTGTTATCCTGATGAACAATTGTCCAAACAGTAAAGGATGTACATACAGCCAAATCAAACGTTCGTTTTCTTATATGTAAACATCTTTTGAATACGCCTTCGTGTCCACTTATTCGTGGTGATAATAAAATAAGCATGCCAAATTTTGTGGAAATCAATATCAGCCGTTGGCAACATTTTCATAGTTGTGTACCACAGTCAGCTTTTCAATTTTATAAAAGGGCCACAATTAGGAAGAATAAAAAAATTGATGTGTAAATGAATTGGAATGGAGAGGGGGGGAGGAGGAGGTATCAATGACTATCAGAAAAGAAAAAACATTATTATGCTACACATGTATAAAAATGTTAGACATTTGGAATTTCATAGCTATCTGATAATAATTCAATTAAAAAAATTCTAAATTCTATCATTATAAGTAATTTTTTTTTCTAAATCATTCAGAAAACAGCAATTTTATAATTTAAAATTATGAAAAAATGTTTTTTTTTTCATTTTACTGCTATTTACTTAAGCTTTAAAATAGATAGAAATAAGTCCAGCATTCGACAATAAAAATCTAGGACATATCTGCCATTCTTTTTCTCAATAGAACTTCGTGTATTTTAATGGATGTCTCTCTTAATACCGATATTTTAGCGCAGAGAATTGATATTTAACGATACAATAAAATGTAATTTCCAAATAATAATTTATATTTCATTTAACATTTTAAAGCTATGCAAAATACAAATAATCGCTTCATCATGGAATCTCGGGTCGCATAAAACCCTAATGAGGGCCGCGTGTGACCCGCGGTACTCCGTTCCCGACCCCTGATCTACATTACACAGCTGAGTGAGACTGACTGACTAAGTGATACATTTACAGCCCAAATTGTTGAATGTAGAAACTTGAAACTTTGTATACACGTGGGACTTGACCTGTGAGACATGAGGAAAATTTAATTTATTTTCCACATTCTTCCAGCTATAACTGGGAAACGACTATACAGACACACTGCGTTTTTGTACCACCACGCGCATACTCATACACACACACACACAATTAAGAAAATTTAGAATTTTTTTAACTGTATTGCAAAATCAACTGTTCTTGGGATATTTTGATATATAGTTTTAATAAAATATTTCTTGTTTATAATACTTTATACGTCCGTTTTTCAATTCCATTTGTAACCATAGTAACATAGTTACATTTCCATATACCTTAATCGACTGCTGGCTATAATTCTAGTCACCTATTAAAATATCTTTCATTAATAATTTATTTTTAGATTAAAATGGGTGAAAAACATTAAAAGTAAGGCAACATACCGCGATCGGAGATAAAAGTGTTTTACTTACCGCAATTTTAATGTAAACTGAATTATTAAATGTGCTCTAATATTATGATTTAATTTAAAACGTTTTTTGATATGCCGAACTTTCAATAAGTGTGTGTAAGTCGCACATAATAAACAACTAATAATTTCATCCACTCGAAGAGGAGCCTTCTAGAACACCAGTATAAACAACAAGGGCGTTTCTGCCACAGGCCACAGATTTTATTTTTCAGACTTAAAAAAGCTCATTTAGTGTGTGCATCTCTGTCAGAGAGATAATTTTAATATAACCATGCTTTATTTCTTTTGAACCAGACCGCCAGACTTACCAAAAGATGTAAGGTATATGTTTAGAGGTCCAGGACGGTGCCACACAATTTAGACCAGAACCCAGGGGGGGGGGGGGGGAGGGCGGCTTGACATCCGCAGGACCGTACCGTCCTTTCCCTGCCACCAACCTCTCGGGAAAAACTTACAGACCCACATATTTAACGGCCCGTATTTCACAAAGATAGTTTGAGCAGCGCCGGGAATCGAACTCAGATCCCCCGAGTACGATCCTCGTGCTCTAACCACTGGGTTATCTCCCCCCTCCCCCCCAAATATGACTATTGAAGTTTTCTGAATTTTTATTCTGCTGCGGATAAAACAAAATTCCTTTGTTCGGTATATAAAAGCATAAAAAAACTTTTTAAAACATGCAAATCTTGGCTTTTCTTACATCTTCCGGCTTCGCTGCCGGCAGCTCGCGTGCGCAACCTCTCATCCAAATTTCTGACGTCACACAACCACGTGTTCCGACACAGGTGATCGTCGTTGCATCACTGCCGGCTGTTAGACTGTTAGCGAAGGGGGCAATGGTAGAGAAGGCGCCTCTTTCACAGTGGATACCACAGTTTCCCATGCTGGGTAAGGCATGCTGCCGTGCGTTTTAGCAAATGCGAATTATCCTGACCACCCTCGCGAAATGTTGGATTCTGATTCAGGTATGGATTTTGTACAACAGCATCTGTGCTAATACTTCGGTCATTTTTGCTTTCTCATATTATTGTATAGAGAGAAAGTGTTGTTCTCTAGAAGTGAATTCGAGATTTTAACGGATAAACAGGTAGTCGTCTTTCAGGACTTTTAGGCCAGGGGGGGGGGGGGGGAGCGAATGAAACTTAAGAGGGTTTATTTGCCCTATATAAATATATATAAATGCTGTCACATACATAGAAGCTAAATTAATTAAGATGTCCGGATGTATGCCTGAAAGAAACACTGCGGATAAGCTCGTTTTAAGACCTCCCCCCCCCCCCCCCCCCCACTGAACTCATTTTGAACACTTTTCGAAATATGCTTGTATGTGTGTGAGGTGGGGAGACAAGAACGAATGCATTTACTGCTGAGATTTGTAGATTTATCTTATCGGTGTACACCTCTTTACATATTGATCTTATCAACGTGCCCTTTTTTTGTAAATTGATCTTATCAGTGTATTCTTCTCCTCATCAATTTTATTTCTGTACCCCTTCTAAAATATTTATCCTAATGTGTGTTCTTTCTTCCGGTGATAATTGTCGCTGTGCAGGTTAGTTAGTTTGTGTAACAGAATTCGAATTCCTTTTATTTGATACGAAATGCTTATTATAACTAAAGTTTATAGACTGTAAATTATCGATATAGTAGTTACAGAGTAGAAATTTATGGGCAGAAATAGTTTCTTTCTAAATAATTGGTTTATAAAAATTAATATAATTTCAAGTGAATCAACAAATGCATTTTGAATAATAATAACAAAAAATCTGATGTGGGCAGCTCGTGACTTTCCCTGCAGACTCAAATTCATATCCTATTTTATTTCATTAATAATTCATTAAATTGAGTTTAATTTCATTAAATAACAGACATGATTAATTGGAGTTATACCGAATTGACACTTTTAATTCAGCTTTCGGTTTCATTATTCTCAAAACTGGCTTAGCGAAAATGTCAAACACTAAAATGGCTCGACAACGGCTAGTTCTAGAGTAATAGGATTGGTCTTGTTATTTTCATCGTCAAAAATTACATGTAAAACAAGCATTTAATCAATGCATTTGATCAGGCACAGTGTTTTAATTTAAATTTTGATGATTTTTGCGGGCCATTTTGCAAAAGTAAAATGTAGGTTCTTTATTTCCGGATCGTACCAAAATCTAATCAGCACCAGGGTGACTCACAAGTGACTTACCTACCAAATTTTGTGAAAATTGGTCAATTAAGTTTTCAATTAGTGTGTATACAGGCAATTTTTGCTGGCCATTTCGCAAAAATATGCAGGCTCTTTTATCCAGAATTGTACTAAAATCTAATCAGCACCAGGGTCACCCACAAGGGACTTACTTACCTACCAAATTTCATGAAATTCAGTCCATTCGTTTTTGAGTTAGACTGGAAACATACATTACACAGACAGACAGACAGACTTGCGCAGAGACGTCACGATAAAAATAGGTTTTTCGTGTTCTAGAGGTCCCAGAACGTGTAGATCCATCGGAAACTCGAGTTGTGATTTTCGACATGATTCCAATACTTTCTCTATACATTACCATGTATTGCAGGGAAAGTAAAAACATGGGATATGCATTATGCATGCGTACCATTTTGAATATTTTTCAGACAAGATCGTACTTCCTTTATCGAGAATCTAAATACGTAGAAGATGGTAGGGCCGCCCCAACGGGGAGATAACAATTACATGGCAGTCTCTGGAAGGGGACAGTATTTACTGTCTCATACTAGAGTATAGAAAAAGTATTAGAAATAGTAGCAGTTAAAGTAAAGTATTGTATTCAGGAAAATTTTCGATTTCAAAATTTTGATGCCAATATATGGTTTAGGACCTCCTGAACACGTTTTGACTAGAGTGATGTCCTTCTGTGTATGGCTGTATGTCTGTGGCACTTTTTGTGAGTGTGTGTACACGATATCTGCGGTGAATATTAATGAATTTTCACGAAACTTTGTATTTGGCTTTGTTATCGAAAAATCTAAAACGGGATATATTTTTTTAAAATTCGAACGAAAGATTCGAGATTTTATATTTTCTTAACATGGCAGCATAGGACAAAATTTCACGTAATAATGCATAAAAGTGGTTATTTAGGGATCAATAATCACGGGATCAATGATCACAGTTTAGATCATTATAGTGAAATACAACCGCAATGTTTTTCCAAGCCCTTTAAAAGAAAGCTTATCATGCTATAATTTTAATCATTTAGACCAACAATACAGATTTTTCAAAAACTTTCTTGTAAAATTTGCAAATAATACTAATAATAATAATGATAATAATCACAAGCTACTTAAAAATGGATTCAGGTATTAGAAAGTCGAGCAACGTCGAAAGTCTATTAAATTTCTGAGGATGGAGAGGATATGAAAAATTCACAAAAAGGGATTTTCAAAGAAAGATGTCGAAGATAAATGTTTGTAGGGACAATTTCTATGCACGGGACAATTTGTATGGTAGGCCCTGAAGATAATTGTATAAAAATATGCTAAAAATATCCCTTTTATGTTTAATAATACATTTAAAATTGAATGATATTTATAGGAAACTTTCGTCCATTGTACTCAAAATATTGCGAAATGATTAAAAGAAGCATATTTGTCAGATTTCAAAACATTCATGTTTATCTTTAAAAATATTTCATAAAAATTATTTCATTTTTTTTTTCCGGTTGTCAACAGAATGGATATATTTAGCTTATCTGTGTTAGTATGAATTATTTTAATTCCATTGACATCCAGTGACGTCCAGTGTTTCTTACATGCATACCTCCAGACGGGTGAAGCTCCCGGAGACGAGTACTCGCCCCCCCCCCTCGGAGACATTTTATGTTAACCTAGTATCTATTTATGTGACACAGCATTTAGATATATTTATATAGGCCAAGTAGAAAACTTGCCCCCCCCCCTCCCTTAAAATTTCATTCGCCCTCCCAGCCAAAAAGTCCTGACAGAAAGACTGGTTGCATCACCAAGGGGGGAGGGGGTCATAACCCTCCAGAGACTCATCAGAACCAATTGCTGTTCGTAGAAATGATATTTAGATAAATGAGAAACAAGGTATTTTATTGTAATCCGTCCCCTTCAATTTTTTTTCTGGCAACACAACTGTTAACACTATATCCTAGTTCATATCGTCAGTTTTCTACATATGCTATATACAACCATTATTGTTTAAAACAATAATGGTTTTATAAAAATAATGCTTTGAAAATCTCCAGATACAAATCATTCATGTTCCAATCTTAAAACTTAATAAAACAGTTTTAAATAATTCTAATTTTTCACCTAATATAGTTTCACATAAAATTGCCTAGTGGTACGTGCATTTTTTCTTGAGTTGTCGTGTCCAAGGGTAGATTTGCATAAACTCACACACGCAAACGGACACCTTTGCCAATGTATTTGTTTACAGGTCGAAACAAAATCAATATCAACGAAACATTTTATTCGAGGGAAAAAAAAAATAAAATGTTGTTCAACGGAAAATTGTATATGTATTTTAAATTGAACGGTATCCACACTGAAAAACGTTGTTCCAAAACAATAAATTTGCTCATCAAACGTAAATATTTATCTGACAAAGAAGAAGACCTCCACACAAATGTTCGCTGAAAATGTTTCAAAGAACAGATTAATCTGCGCACCTTTACAATTAAAATGTGTTTTCTTTATCTATATTATTTCTCGAAGCTTTTGCAAAAAGTGTTCAAAATGAGTTCAGGAGGTCCTTCATTGTTCGCCAAAATCACGATTTTGAAACATTTTGGGAAAACAATGCATTCCTCATACACTCCTAAAATTTCCAAAAAGTGAAATCAATATATTATACGTATCAATCAAAATCTGCCATCCCATACTTTGCAAATAAAAGTCTTAGATTTTAGAACAATACAAATTCTTCCTTAACTTTCTTGGAAATTTGAAACTGAATATCCCGACTGAACACAGTGACGTGGCACATCCGGCTACTTTGTGACAGCTTTCAACGCTTCAGTGGACGATATGTCAAATTTAATCAAACATTTTTTTATTTTTTTATTTCTGGTTTTCAAATTTTGTTATCACCGAGTAAAATATTTCCCATCAAAATATTTGAGATTGTTTCAGAATAATTTAAATATAATCATTAAATTCGCTTTATTCAAAACTCGCAGGAAGTAATATACATTCTTTCCTTGAAGATAACACTATCTACAAACTGGTTTCATGCTTATGTGTTCGTCAGTGTAAAATGAGCGGTACCTGCAGTGACAATAAGAAAACTTGCTATGTGACGCAATTTTTCGAACCTGTATTGGAGATGGCGAATTCAGTCCTGATTTGCAGCCGATATTAAATTATTGACTCATCCTCTGGAACATTGGGTGTACTTTCAGGATACATCAGTAAGTTCAACTTTCTGGATAACTAACACATTTATTTACAAGCACAGTGTAACACAGAAACAATATACAGCAAATCACTCGATAATTATCTTACAAGATCACTAAACATCTATAATGGTACAGTAAAACAACACTTAAATGCTCCGCTCGTTCGACAAAACAATTGATACTGTTCTCAAAACATTGGCGTATGTCGTAATTTAATGTAGCTCGTATCACGTCAACTGCTCTCCAACTGAGTGATGACTCCTTTTATATAATCTCTGTAGAAAAATACAGAATGGGCTCGTATCTCATAAAATATTTATATCGAAAAGACTCTCGAACATTCGAAGTGTCACCAAATGAGCGATACATCGTAAAATCTGTCAACTCTGAATTGACAGTCCTGAAATGGCAACCCTAGATTTCCGTCATAAAAACGGTTGTGTTTTTTCGTCTTACGGTGTTTTTCCCTTCTGGCTCTCAGAGGAGATTTCAGTGAAGGAATTTTTTATGGTCGAAACAATACTAATTTTGTCAATTTCTATTCGCAAAACTGTATCGGATGAAAAATAATTTCTTGCCACCCTTTCTGGTATCTACTATTCCAAGTTGACTAACGCATAATAAGCGCGAAACTGGTCCTTGGATTCTGCTTCTGTAATGAAAGCAGGATCCTACATTTTAAAGTTCTCAGGGGGTACAGATCAAGTAAACGTTTTTAAATGTTAAGCTTGTGTGCATGTCGATGCGTGCGATAAAATGTATTATGGCCGCATACGAAACAACTGATCTGACGTCACATATTGACGAAGCTGCTTTCAATTCGACACGAATATAAATGTACTGCGTAAATATAGCAACTAGCAAATGTATTCGAACATACGTCTCTGATGATGTGTCCGTAAGATAGCTTTCCGTTACTGCAGTGATTCTTGAACATTTTTTTGTTTGGGGTCAACCCTTGAAATACTATTTTTCAAAATACCTTGAAACTCTTACCTGCAGCTAACACATATTAAGTTCGACAGGGGTAGCTTACAAAATAAATTTTAAAAGAATTAATAAATAATGATCAATTCTTGTAATATTTTTGAATAAAATATTACAAGAATATTTATTTCCCATTCCTATTTACTAACTACTGTTAATTTTTTTTTTTTATTTCCAATGACTGAGGCACAGAAACAAAATACAAAAGTAACAAACAATGAGAAACAAGGACATTCAAACGATAACCGAAGTTTACAGCCCCAATAGCTCTCCTTCCAATACCTGAAAGCCTCAGTAGCACCATGGAGGACTCCACAATGGTGCAGGTGGTGTTTGTCCATCACCATCCCATCGCGAGCAGACAGCTTCAGTAAAAATACCAATACGGTACAAATGTGTAGCAAGGCCAATTAGCAAACAAAAAATAGCCCGTCTTGGTTTATCAGGCACATCCAAGGGACGTCCTACCACATACTGTTATCCGTTTTGCTTTGCAATCCATGCTAGCACGTCGACTGATATGAGCTTATGTACGTTGCTCAAGTTCCTTATGCTTTGCACAAAGTGTATTTAACTTATTGAATATTAATAAATGTGTCCCTGTACATTTAACATTGTGTTATAATTTACTTATTTTTTTCTTTTAGGTAAGTACAACTTATCTGTCTTATATTTTAGGGTAAGTTATCTTTTCAACATTCAAGCTTCTTATTCTAATTTTCCTGTAGCTTTTACTATAACATTTTTCTGGTTTACAAATGACACAAAATGATCAAAAATCTCAATTTCGAACATTTTTGGAAAAAAAAAAATTCTTGCTCAGTACTTTAGTATGCAAATGACAATTATGTGCGAATTTTATTGATTTAACTCTGGATATGCATAAACAAGCAATTGTGCGAATGCCAATTATTGCTTTAATTCTGCATATGCATAGGCAACTATGCGAATTTCAATCATTGCTTTAACTCCAATATGCACATGCATAGTCAACTGTGCGAATATCAATTATTGCTTTAACTCTGCATATGTATAGGCAAATGTGCGAATGCCAATTATTGCAATAACTTTGCATATTCATGGGCAACTGTGCGAATGTCAATTATTACTTTAACTCTGACTATGCATAGGCAACTGTGAGAATGACCATTATTGCTTTAACTCTGAATATGCATATGCAACTGTGCGAATGCCCATTATTACTTTAACTCTGAATATATATAGACAACTGTGCGAGTGCCTATTATTGTTTTAACTCTAAATATGCATAGGCAACTGTGCGAACGACAATTATTTCTTTAACTCAGAATACGCATAGGCAACTGTACGAATGTCAATTATTGTTTTAACTCTGCATAGGCAATTTTGCAAATGACAATTATTTCTTTAACTCGACATCTGCATAGGCAACTGCTATATGTTGGCAAAACTGTAGTCAATTCAACTCAAAAATAGAATGAAAGTTGTGGAAATAAAAATGAGAATATCATCTCATTCAACATTTCTTGCTCAATGTTTACAAGATCGGTTTCGATTTCCGCCATACATCAGGATTTTTCGCTTAAACATTCACCTGTCCGTTTATTTGCAAAGACAAGTTGCTTACGTGACAGAGCTCACGTAGCGTTATTTTAAATGCATTGTAACTCCATTTACAGATTTATGTTCTTGTTTTTAACGTATTTAAAAAATATATTTATCTTTTGTGTATCGAAGAAAGAAGTGTATTCATGCAGATATTCAAGAAAAGTCATTAAGACGAAACTAGTTTCCAGTATTCTGATGCAATATTAGTTGTGAAAGTTGAGGACGAATTTGTTTCTAAATTTTAGGCTATTGTTAACAGTTTTTAGTGATAGAGATTTTGACTATACTATTACTCACGCTATTATGGAGAAAACATATTTTTTCTCTAAAACTTTCGAGTTCGAGATTATGAAATGCACCGTGTAAGGTCTTTTGAATACACCTACTATGAAAAAAAGTATCCGCCTGAGTGTATATGTTTGATCCGCACCCAAAGTGAAGAAAATGGTCCAGATTCACAGCTACGGTCGCTTGAACGGTACTATATGTGAGCAAAACTTCAGCCTTCTAGTTTACTGCAGTGCTTCCATAGATATCACAAGTATAGATAAGCTAAGGGGAGATTCTTCAGCTACCCAACATAACAGAACTTGTCACATGATCAAATACCCCCAGACTCAGGAGGTGGTGAGTAAAATTGTTTGTTGGACAAAGCTGTAGCGGGTGGACCCTACTCTCTGACAGCCGGAGATTCTCTTAAGCAGAAGCTCTGGACTAATAGTGGGTTTAAGAACATGTGACGAATTCAATATGTTGGATAACATTGTCTCAATACAGTAACTGAAATAAGATCCAACCAATAGCGGTTCTAGTGTATAAGGTCTACGGGTGCTTTGTGAGGTCTGGAAGAATTTCTCGACCTCCTCCTCACCCCCCCCCCCCCCCCCCACGCTCTTTTTTTTTGTCCGTCCTCAATGGAGAAATTGTAAATCCGGCTCTGTTAGGTTCTGGTCCGTTGTTCATACGAGAAGTATGCAAATATTCAGTTTCCTTGGTCGCTTGAGGGAGAGGGTTTCTTGGGGGTCTGGAAGGGCAAAAAACATATCAGTCAAATATTATATAGATTTAATTAAAAGTTCAACTCAATTCTGCTAACTTAACCAATAATTAAATTTTCTCTGAGACCCTAAATCAAACAGACTTGGGTCGAACATATTTGTATAAAGCCAATGTAACACGACCCGATTAAACCATGTATGCATAAGATTCCGGCATCCTTCTGAAGGTCAGGCCTTCAATTCGCCTTATCTATTCAGTCGAAAGGTGTGAAGGCCGAACGAAGAAGCAGGTAAAGGCCTTCCACTCCTTCTCAGGTCAATCGCCTTGGTTCAACTGAGGGGGAACCTGTTGTCCGCTTGCGAAAGTAATATGTTTTATTCATTACATTTATGTTCCCTACATAGATACATATACCACGTATAGGTTATGTGTTCTATCTTGATAGGGCCGCCTTTTTCAACACTTTGCAACATAATTGAAAAGTGTTTGACTGTGGTCATTCTGTCTGTCCGTTCGTTAAAATTTACAAATTGCTTCGAAAATTTTAGGAAATATTCAAATTATCCCATAAAATATATATATATATATAAAAAATTCAGTAAAGTATGTTCGGTAGTTTTTTAAATAAAAATTAAAATAATAATGACACCCACATAATATGGAAAGATCACGTGACTCGCTTCAAAATAAAATATGGCATCCATCTTTTTTTTTTCTAGTGTAAATAAGTCGTGATTTTTAAAGTTCTTTTAAATTTATATTCAGTGTTGCATCCGTCCTAAAACCGCTTTATTTTTGCGTATTTTCTATGCAACTATATTCTTCGCCAACACAATTACACTGTTTTTTAGTTTAAATGATCATCCAACTTTGATTCTTTTTACAACGAAACTTAATTTGAATGGTTGTAGAATGTAAACAAGTAATTATAAGAGGAGGTAGTTGTATAAAAATTGCTAAATTTTTTTCAAGCAAAATTATTTAGCTCTGAAGTCTGGAATGAAATATTCACTTCTTTTACATAGAGAATCAGACAATTTATTTTATGACGTCATTTGAATAAAGTTCATTTTTTTATGTTCTCAAGTAAAATAAATATTTATAATTCTGTGATAATTAAAACAATATCACGGCTGAATGTTTCGCATTTTAAAGATGTTTAAATAGATTGAATTTCAGTTAGAAAGTGTTTCCTAATCAATGCTTTATGCATGATTGATTTTCTTGTTTTGAATGACCTCTATTTTCAGAAAGTAATTAAGAAAAGTTATCAGCACTTATGATCCGCACGGGTGATCAGCATTCAAGTCCCATTAGCGTATGAAAAGAAGGCGTAGACATAAAGTGATTAACAGTGGAAGAACAAAATGTAAAGAAAAGTACCCAATCACAGAAGATTAGAAGATTTTTTCCACTTTCTCGTCAAAACCACGAGATCGAAATGAGAATCCAGAGTGTGATGTTACCTTCAGATTTCTAGTGCTGAGAAAGATAGGAAGGTTCCATCTATTATTTAGGAGTGGAGAGGCCCGCCCAGTCACCAGAGAGCCCGGATAATATTATCATATTTTTAGGAAGGGAAAGACATAACGAATTTACAAAGAGAAGAAAATAAATTATAGAGGAACCATTGATAAATGTTTGTAAAGAGGAGGCACAATATATATGAGCGACTACCATTTTGGAAATTATATCATGGCGTCCCAATCAGTTTTTAATATAAAATTGGAAAATATTGGAAGGTTCCTTTCATACATTCATATACTATATTCAAGTATATAATATATGAATTATTATTCATATACTATACTTGTGTCATACACTTGTGTCATAATCTGATTGCACTTGTCATAATCTGCGTTGTGTCATAATCTGTGTGATGCACTTGTGTCATAATCTGAAGCATAATTAACAAGAAAGATCAATCGTGCATAGAGCATTGATTATGAAGCACTTTCCAACTGAAATAAAATCCCCTGAATGTATTGCATCTCTAAAATGCTCTACATTCAGCGGTGATATTTTTTTAATTATCACAGAGCTACAATCATTTATTTTACTTGAAAATTTAAAACTTCATCGAATAAAATGAACTTTATTCAAATGACGTCATTAAAATATAAATCGTCTTGCTCTCTATGTAAAAGGTGAATATTTTATTCATACACTTTTAATCCAGGCTCCAGAGTTAAATAATTTTGCGAGAAAAAAATTCAGCAATTCTTATACAACTCATCTTACAATCACTTGTTCACATTCTGCATCCATTAAAATTTGGTTTGATTGTAGAAATAAGTTGGATAATCGTTTAAACTCAGAAATATTGTAATTGCGTCAGCGCAGAATATAAATGCACAGAAAATACGCAAAAGAAAGCGGTTTTAGGACGGATGCAACACTAAATATAAATTAAAAAGAACTTTAAAAATCACGATTTGGGCACAAGATGGATACCATATTTTATTTTGAAGTGGGCCACGTGATTTTTTCGTATAATATGGGTGCAATTATTATTTTAAATTTTATTTAAAATACTACTGAACATATTTTACTGAAATTTTTTTATATATATTTTATGGGACAATTTGAATATTTCCTAAAAATTTCAAAGCAATGTGTGAATTTTAATTTTGCTTAATGTTTGAAAAATTAGGTCCCATAGGGTTCCATGTTTTAATCCACTTTTGCATCCCGGGTTCAATCCAGAATTAATTGAGTGATATTATTAATTTACATTCCCATATTCCCACAACAACATAGTAAAATTTCATTTTGTTAAAGTCATTTTTACAGCAGTTATCGTGCAAACAGACGGATAGACAGACAGACAGAATGAATGAACAAAGTCATAAACACTCTTCAACTATGTTGTAAAGTGTTAATAAAAAGCAAAATTGTATATTTTGATAACTTTTTATGGAAAATTACTCTTTTTATATACTACTTGAAATTTTTCTAAAAAAATTTAAAAAAAGTTTGTTTCAAGCTGTTTTCAAATTGGCAACAACTCAGTGAAATCTATTTAGCTGATTTGTATCCAATATGTTGTAGATTTTTAAAATAAGCTCTTTCGGATGTATGACATCAAAAATAATCATTTTTAAGAGACAAATAAAACTATATTTGTCAGCTTGAAGTTGACATTATTTCTTAGAAGGAAATAAAGAGTTTGATTTTTATGTCTGAAATTTTGTTCTGAGTAAATATTTCATAATTTAATTGTCTTTTATAAACTATTTTTTTTACCGTAATTTAAACTAATGCTTTTAAAAAAATTTTTGATGAAGTTAGCTCATTTAGCTTTCGAAACAACTTTTTTATTTCAATTTTGTTATATATTACATAATTTTGTTGTTTTTAGTCTCAAATATATTTTGCAATCGTTTTAACACCTATTTTTTCAATTAGTTAATGATATTCTCATCTAACTTCTATTTGTTCCATAGTTTTTCTATTTATTTAATCATAGAACACTTATTCCCAGTCTTATTTACTAAGAAAATGGTTTGCATGTCTTTACTGTTCTTTTTTTATTCCTACTAGGGTTTGTTTTCTTTTCATCTTCTGTATTTTTCGTCTGACAACTATTTATGTCTTGAATCCCCTGATTCAACTATTTTTTATAGGCATCTTTTAGCCTTTGTTAATGTGGGTTGCTTGGTCCTTTTATACTGCAGAAGGATTTTTTCTTTCTCATACGAAGTACTGAGAAAGTATTGTTTTTACGAAAATTTTCGATTTCGGGATTTTGATGCCAATATACGTTTTAAGACCTCCTGAATACGTTTTGTCTATTTTTGCAGAGATGCCCGTTTGTCCGTCTGTGGTTGATTTCTTGTGTACACATATATTAACGGATTTTCATGAAACTTTACATTCGGCTTTGTTATAAAAAAATCTTGAACTAGATTTTTTTAAATTCGAGAGAAAATTTCGAACTTTATTCGAAATTATATATATTTTTAACAGGCCAGCATAAGAAAAATTGACATAATCATGCATAAAAGAGTTTATTTATGGCTCAATGATCTTAATAGTTAAGTATGGATCTTAATAACTTAATAGTTACAATCATTGTTGTGAAAAATAGCCGGAATACAATTTTTTATGTTCGTGACGTCATCAGTCGCACCTTTTGGGGGCAAGATACTTTCGGGGGAGGGGGTTATTACATTGTCAAGTATAGTATTAATCAAAAGCTGTTTGTTTTTCAAACCCTTTAAAGTGCTATAATTGTAATAATTTGAACTCATGATACCGATTTTTCACCAAAAAAAATATAAATAAATAAATAAAATTGTAAAATTTGAAAAAAAAAAAAGAATTCTAGTATGAGAGTCGAGTCGAGTCACACTCTGGTTAATTTATATCGAAATCAGTTGATAACGTTTCTAAGTTGTTATTATTTTATGCTGTTTATAATCGGAGTTTTTAAGATGAATATGTTTTTTTTACCTATACTTGAGGAATGCCTTTGAAGCATATAATTATACCTCTAGAAATAGTGTAATAAATCTTCTGCAGACAAAAATACTATCCGAAGAAAGATTAAAATTTAGAAATACCGTTGAATTTAAAAAATTGTAAGCCAATTTAACATTTAAAAAAATTCCTTTTATATCGTCTGCTGCATCAGATAATTTATTGAAACCATTTTTTAACATTTTTCACTTCACGAATTCCTGTATAGGTATGTGTGCAAAAGAAACCTTATTTTTCCATTGAGTAGTTTTTTTTTTCTTCTTTTGTGCGATTGCTGTTTAGTGCTTCTGTGGTTTTGATTGGCAGTCCAGGAACTTCCGATTTGAACTCACGCAATGCGGCAGATGCTGGAGCACACGTCATAATATGTAGAGGACAGGTCTGAGTCTTTTCATTCAACGAAAATCTTTTGACAACTGTCTGGTTAGGCTGCTTCGTTAATTTTGAATAGAATTGCATGTTTGATAAGGAATAATTATGTTTATTTACCATGCGCGTTTACATTTTTTATAACAAATATAAAAACCTGGTGTGGGCTGCACATGACTTGCCCTACAGACTCAAATTCATTTTCTCTTTATTTCTCTATTTTTCTCTTTATTAATTCATTAATTTGAGTTCAGATGCACAAAATAACACGCATAATTATTTGAAATGACATTGAATTTGCAATTTTAATTTAATTTTTGTTTTTCCTTTGAAAACTGGTCGTATTTTTAAAGACGGGGTAGCAAAATTGCGAGAAAAAAACTAAAATATGTCGAGATAGGAAGGTTAGTCCTACAGTAATGGGATTGGTCTTATTCTTTTTATCGTCAAAAATGACGTATAAAACAAGCATTTAATGGATACATTTGAACATTTCGTAGACTGTTAGTTTAGATTTTGGCGACTTTGAGGGACCATTTTGTAAAAAGGGTTGGTTCTTTTCTTTTCGAATCGTACCCCAATCTTATCAGCACCAGGGTCATCCACAAGTATCTACCAAATTTTGTGAAATTTCGTCAATTAATCTTTTAGCTAGAGTGGATACATGCACGAGTTCTGCGGGCCATTTCTAAAAGAAGGCAGGTTCTTCTATCCCAAATCGTACCAAAATCCAATCAGCACCAGCGTGACCCTCAAGTAATTTACCTATAACAATTTTATGAAATTTGGTCCATTAGATTTTGAGTTAGAGTGGATACATACATTGCACAGACAGAAATAGATACACACAGGGCAATTTACCTATGCAATTTTATGAAATTTGATCCACACTGAAAATAGTATTTTCGCATTCCAGAGGTTCCAAAACCTTTTGAACCGTCAAAAATTCGAATTGCGATTTTCGACACGATTCCAATACTTTCACTATGCATTACCATGTATTGCAGGGAAAGTAACAAGCGCTTTGCACGAAGTATATTTACATGTGAACTTCTACAATTCAGAATCTGATTTCGGTGACTCAGAATATTTTTTGTGGCTCCGAAGAATCATTTGGAAATAATCTTTAAGGTGGCGAGCTGTCGGCCGTTTAGAAGCTGGACAGACATTGACAGAAGTGGCAAATTGTTTCATAATTATTATTGTATCATATGCACACATATTCAAATTTATAGTTTATATTTATGTGTTATGAATTTATGTATCACTCCCAAAATAATTCATTCAATTATATTGCACAGTTGTTAAAAAATCGCTGATTTTGTGCATGTAAAAGTCATTTTGGATACTGTATTACAAAATGTATCTTTGCTCATGGAAAAAGCTCGGCTGATGAGATTGCAATTAACAGATTTGTCGTGTAATATTGCATTTGAAAAGTAAACATATTGGAGAAAACTTACTATTCTTTTTAACACTTTACAACAAAGTTGAAAAGTGTTTATGACTTTGTTCATTCTGTCTGTCTGTCTGTCTGTCTGTCCGTTAGCACGATAACTGCCGTAAAAATGACTTAATCAAAATGAAATTTTAGTATGTTGTTCAGACGGTCTATAGGACCTATGGGAATATAAATGAATAATATCACCCAATTAGTTTTGGATTGAACCCGGGTTGAAAAAATGGAATACATTGAGCCCTATGGGACCTAATTTTTCAAGCATTTTTTAAGCGGATTTAAAATTCACAAATTGCTTCGAAAATTTTAGGCAATATTCAAATTGTTCCATAAAATATATAAAAAAAAATTCAGCGAAATATATTCAGTTGTTTTTTAAATAAAAATTAAAATAATAATAATAACACCTCTTATATTAAGCAATCACGTGTCCATGATATGAAACGATCACATGACCCACTTCAAAATGATATATGGCATCCATCTTGTGTCAAAATCGTGATTTTTAAAGTTCTTTTTAATTCATATTGAGTGTTGTATCCGTCCTAAAATTACTTTATTTTTGCCTAAATTCTGTGCATCTACATACTGAAACAACGCAATGACAATATATTTCAGTTTAAATGCTCTTCCAAATTTGATTATTTCTACTATTAAGCCTATTTTTCACCTATGTAAAATGTAAACAGCAAAATATGTAGAATGAGTTGTATTAGAATCGCTGTAATTCTTTAACACAAAATCATTTAGTCCATGGAGTCTGCTTAGCTGATATGAATTCATTGATTTTAGAAAGAGAAGGACGATATTTTTCGATGAAGTTTTACGCATTGAGTTTACTTACTTGCAGCTCAATGGTCTTAATTTTTAAATAAAATAAATTATTATAGTATTGTGATGAATGACATGAATGGGGGAATTATTTATGAATGAAATGTTGCTTTTATAGAGAGAGCCAGGCGTGTTATTTTTTTATGACGTCTTTTGAATGGATTTCAGTTGTTTTCGATGAAGTTTTCAAATATAATAAATTATCGTAGTATTATGATAATTCTAAAATTATTACCGAGGAATGTATAACATTTTAGAGATGTTTAAACCAGGCAATTTATACTTTAATGCCGTCATTTGAATAATGTTAATTTTTTTCGATGAAGGTTTAAGGTTTCAAATATAATAAATTAATGTAGTATTGTGATAAGTTTTAAAATATTACCGAGGAATGTATTGCATTTTAGACATGTTTAAATAAAATTGCATTGAAGTTGGAAAGTGTTTCATAATCAATGCTTTAAGCATGATTGATCTTTCTTGTTTCATTTTATGTTTATTTTTTCATAAATATAAATTTTGAAAATTGATGAGCCCCCTGAACATTCGATTGGATTTGAAATACAATTGGTTCCAATATCCACTAATTTCAAAAATCATAGTTTCGAAACGATTCATTCGCTCGTGAGATATCGCATCATCAAACATACATCCCCTCAAATACGTTCGATTCGAGTTCAGGGATGCTTATAACGAACTTGCCACAATACTTTCTCTATAAACATTACAGGGTATATAATGATATTAAAATAGAAAAATTCATAACTTCAAAATTTCAAAGTCATGCGGTCTTCAAATAAATATTTCTGGGTGTTTAATTCGCATTTTATTTCATTTCATTTCATACAACATGAATTTAGAAACAGTAATTCATTCACAGGATTGATCTTTTTACTTTCCTTATATACATAGTATTATGTATAAAGAAAGTATTGTGCAAGGTCGAAAAATCGAATTCGAGTTTTCGACGGGAGAGCACGTTTCAAGCATCCCTGAACACGAATCAAACGTTTTTGAGGGGATAGCTGTGTGTGTATCCCCGTAACATTTGGCAAAATTTTGGTGACGAGTTTGTGGGAATATCTCCAACTTGCTAACTTTTTAAAAATTGCCAAATTGACGAAAAAGTCACCCAATTGATAGAAATTCGCCAAATTGATGAAACCGACTCTAAATCAATAAAATGACGACTCATTTATGAAAGTTCAATATCTTGGAAAGAACATAAGAGTAGACTATAAGAATAACCCATTTTTCCGTCCGTTCGTCCGTAACGTTTGGCGAGAAATTTTTCGGAACGTCGCCAACTTGGCAACTGTTTTAAAAATTGCCAAATGAACAAAAATGTCGGCAAATTGATAAAAATGACGCCAAATCGGAACTAATGTTTGGCAAATTCTGATTTCCGTTATATGAATGGGTAGATATAAGAAATATAGTATATAAGTCTAGTATATAAGAAATGCTCTTCTCTCCGTTTGTCTTTAACACGTGGTGATGCATTTGGCTAATTTAGCGAGTAATGTACCAAAGTATCGCCAACTTGGTGATATTTCGCCCCAGATTGACGAAATTATCGTCAAAATTGCAAAAATGACGCTAAATGAATGAAAATGACGCCTAATTGGTGAATCAATTATTAAAATATTTTCATATATGGACTCTATCGCTTATAGGGGATGCTATCAATATTGATAATTGTTTATTTAGAGTTGCACGAAGTTTAAGTTAATTGAGTACTTTGAAATAGTTTTACATGTTGTCATCCGGAAAATCGCCAAATGTACAATTCAACGATAAAAACACAGTACCGTGGATCTTACACATTATTACTTTCCTTATATACATAATGTATAAGGAAAGTGTTGAGACGGGGTCGAAAATTCGAATTCGAGTTTTCGACGAGAGAGCACGTTTCAAGCATCCCTGATCACGGATTGAATATTTTTGAAGTGATGTCTGTCTGTGTGTGTGTGTGTGTGTCAGTAAATCTGTGGAGACGATATCTCACGAACAAATGAAGTGATTCTAATGAAATTTGGTACAAAAATCACAATCCGTGACTACTGGAAGCCTATTCTTTTTAAACGCAATCGAATGTTTAGAACCTCCCTAAATTTTTGAGTGAAATTTTGAAAAAATCATCAAAAAATCAAAACCTTTAATAAAGTTACGTAAATAGACATTTCTCGTGTCATTTTTCCTTAGAAAACGATTGACATAAACTTTAGAACGTTAAAATGAATCGTTCTCGAGCTATTGCACATTTTTCAAATAAATTAACAAAAAATACCATAAATTAATAAATATATTAACTGTTGAGAAACATGTTCACTTTTCATATGTAATATCATGCAATAAATTGGGTGACATCATTCTCGTGGATCTAGCTCATTCCATTCATGAGAAAAGATACTTTGATTAATACTTTTGTATTTGAACGCCAATAATCATTTATCTGCTATAAGAATAACTTATTTCTCCTTCCATAACGCTTGGCGATATTTTGGCGACGAATTTAGCGGAGTGTCGCTAATTTGGCGATATTTTAAAATGTTGCCAAATTAACAAAAATGTCGCCAAATGGATAAAAATGACACTAAATCAATGAAAATGACGACTAATTGACGAAAATTTAATACCTGGGAAAGAATATAAGTATATACTATAAGAATAACTTTTTTTTTTTGCTGTAAAAGTAGTAAATTCATTTCATTATATATGGAAAGTCATGTGCTGCCCACATCAGATTATTTTTTTAATGTAAAAGTAGTAAATTCATTGCATTATATAAGGAAAGTCATGCGCTGCCCACATCAACTTTATTTTATACGGGAGTGACTCGTTCAAAGCGCCTTATTTTATGTTCCCTTGACCGCATTGAATTACAGTGTCACCCTCATGATTTATTTCGCGCTGAGAAATCCCAAGTCAATATTCACACTCGCTCACGTCAAAGCTGTTTGGCAAACACCGTATAAAAGACACCGGATCTTATCGTGAGTCACTCAATTCACTCTTCCAAGGGGTGCGCTACTTTGAAAGTTATCCTTTTTTGACTGAGAAGATAAGACGTGCATGAGCCACACCTACAGACAAGAGAAAAATAAAACTTATCTCTGTTGACGTAGGGTTAAATACATATATCGCTCTTTAGAATGAAACGCAGAAAGGCACTTAAATTTTATGGGTTTCGTCATAAAAATGTCTAAACGTTGTGGATTTTTTTTACTTCTCCTGCAATACATGGTAATGTATAGAGGAAGTAGTGGAATCGCGTCAAAACTTGAGTTTTCACCGGATCTACACGTTTTGGGACCTCTAGAACACGAAAAAAAAACTTTTTTAGCTTGACGTCTGTGCGCGCCTGTCTGTTTGTCTGTCTGTCGGTCTGTCTGTGCAATGTATGTATCCATTAAAATTGTATAGGAAAGTCATAATTTTATAGGTAAGTAGTGAGAGGACTCTGGGGCAGATTAGATTTTGGTACGATTAGGGATAAAAAAAAAAACGCCTTTTTTTTTTTTTTTTTCTTGCGAAATGGTCCACAAAAATCTCATGTATCCACTCTAGCTAAAAATCTAATCGGCCAAATTTCACAAAATTTGGTAGTCACTTGTGGGATATACCAGTGCTGATTAGATTATGGTACGATTTGGAAAAGAAGAACGTCTTTTTTTAAGAAATGTCCAGCAAAAATCGTCAAAATCTCAAATAAAAGACTACGTATGTTCAAATGTATCAATTACATGCTTGTTTTACACGTGATTTTTTAAGAGGAATATGACTAGCCCCGTTGCTCTAGGACTAACTGTTCTCGAGATATTTTAGTCTTTTCGCATTTTTGTTATGCCACCTTTGAAGAAATGTCCTGTTACCAAATAAAAGCAAAAATTGAATATGAGTCTGCAGGGAAAGTCACATTCTGCCCACATCATATGTTTACTTCAGTCGCCAAGTGTATGGAATAGTAAATGTATAATATGGGTAGCACACGACTTTTGCTACATTTTTAACACTTTTCAACATAGTTGTAAAATGTTTATGACTTTGTTTATTCTGTCAGTATGTCTGTCTGTCCATTCGCACGATAATTGCTGTAAATATGACTTTATCAAAATGAAATTTTAGTATGTTGTTCAGACGGTCTGTGGGAAATATGGCAATGTGAAACAATAATATCACCCAATTAGTTTTGGGTTTCACCCGGGCTGAAAAAATAAAATACATTGAACCCTGTGGGACCTCATTTTTTTAAGCGGAATTAAAATTCCCAAATTGCTTTGAAAATTTTAAGAATTATTCAAATGATCACGTAAAATGTGTTTTTAAAATGTGTTTGTAAAGTAGTTTTTTAAATAAAAATTGAAATAATAATTACATCCATATTATATGAATAGATCACGTAACTTATTGCAAAATAAAATATGGCATCCATTTTTAACACTTTACAACAAAGTTGAAAAGTGTTTATGACTTTCTTCATTCTGTCTGTCTGTCTGTCCTTTAGCATGATAACTGCCGTAAAAATAAATTAATCAAAATGAAATTTTAGTATGTTGTTCAGACGGTCTGTAGGACCTATGGGAATATAAATGAATAATATCATCCAATTAATTATGGATTGAACCCGGGTTGAAAAAATGAAATACATTGAGCCCTATGGGACCTAATTTTTCAAACGTTTTTTAAGCGGATTTAAAATTCACAAATTGCTTCGAAAATCTTAGGTAATATTCAAATTGTTCCATAAAATATATAAAAAAAAATTCAGCGAAATATGTTCATTAGTTAAATTAAAATAATAATTACACCTCTTATATGAAGCGATCACGTGACCATGATATGAAAAGATCACATGACCCACTTCAAAATGATGTATGGCATCCATCTTGTCTCAAAATCGTGATTTTTTAAGTACTTTTTCATTCATATTGAGTGTTGTATCCGTCCTAAAACCACTTTATTTTTGCTTAAATTCTGTACATCTACATACTGAAACAACGCAATTACAATATATTTGTGTTTAAATGATCATCCAAATTTGATTATTTCTACAACGAAGCCTATTTTTCACTTATGTAAAATGTAAACAGCAAAATATGTAGAATGAGTTGTATTAGAATTGCTGTATTTCTTTAACATAAAATTTAGCCCATGGAGTCTGCATAGCTGATATGAATGAAATATTCATTGATTTAATAAAGAGAAGGACGATTGTTTTCGATGAAGTTTTAAGCATAGAGTTTAATTACTTGTAGCTCCATGGTCTAAATTTTTAAATAAAATAAATTTTTATAGTATTGCGATGAATGAAATGAATGAGAAAAAGTTATGAATGAAATGCTGTTTTTATAGAGAGATCCAGGCGTGTTATTTTCTCTATGACGTCACTTGAATGAATTTCAGTTGTTTTCGAATATAATAAGTTATTGTAATATTATGATAGTTTTAAAAATATTACCGAGGAATGTATCGCATGTTTAAACCAGGCAATTTATATTCCAATGCCTTCATTTGAATGAAGTTCATTTTTTTCAATGAAGGTTTAAGTTTTCAAATATAATAAATGAATGTAGTATTGTGATAAGTTTTAAAATATTACCGAGGAATGTATTGCATTTTCGACTTGTTTAAATAAAATTGCATTGAAGTTGGAAAGTGTTTCATAATCAATGCTTTAAGCATGATTGATCTTTCTTGTTTTTTACTTAGTGAAAATCGTGATTTTTAAGGAGCGTTTATATTTATATTTAGGGCTGCATTCGTCCTGAAACCGCTTTATTTTTGCATATTATCTGTGTATCTAAATTCTGTACCTACGCAATTACAATATTTTTTTATTTTAAATGATCACTAAACTTTGATTATTTCTACAGCGAAGCCTAATTTTAACGTATGCAGAATGTAAACAAATCAAGCGATTATAAGATGAGTTGTATAAGAATTATTGAAATTTTTAACGCAAAATTATTTAGCTATAGAGTCTGGAATATTAGTAATATGAATAAAATATTAATGAATTTTACACAGAGAAGCAGACGATTTTGTAGCATTGCCTTTTCGTGATGAAGTTTTAAGCTTAGAAGTAAACTAAATGTTTGTAGTATTGTGATAATTTAAAAAATATCACCCCTTATTTGTATCGCATGTGTTGTTTAAATAAAATTGCATTGCGTTTGGAAATTGTTTCATAATGCTTTATGCATGATTAATCTTTCTTGTTAAAATATTGTATTCAATATCTTTTATTTTTCATAATATATTAAATTTACTGAGTTTTTCTAATAATTTCCTTTTCCTCGTCAGCTTGTTCAGCGACAATAAACAAAAATATTATGTTAACGGTTTATTTTTACGTCGTAAGAATAGTTCTATAAATTTTATCATTGAAATTTAGTTATGAAATATGCATTTATTTTTTAGAGTCGAAATTGCAACTTGAGTTTTCGACGGAACTGCACATTTCAAGCACCACACAACCCGAAAAGACTATTTTTAGCGTAACGTCTATGTGTCTGTCTTATATTTATCTCTGCAATACATGTATCCGCTCTAACTCGAAATCTAATTGATCAAATTTCATGAAATTTGGTAATAGGTCACTCGTTGGTTCCCTGGTACTGATTAGAAACTATTTTTACTTTTTTTTTGTGAAATGGCCCGCAAAAATCATATGTATTCACTTTAGCTGTAAAACGTATTGGCCAAATGTCGCAAAATTTAGTTGATACTAATTTGGTGGACACTTGTGGTTTACCACGGTGCCGATTGAATTTTGGTATGATTCGAAAAAAAAACTGTTTTTTTTTTAATCACCCGCAAATATTGTCAAAATCTGAAATAAAAGGTTACCTATGCTTAAATGTATTAATTAAATGCTTGTTTATTAAGTAATTTTTGACGAGGAAAAGATCAAGACCAACCCGTCTATGATATACCATTCTCGAGATAATTTTCAATATAATTTTTTAATTTTTAATTTAGTCCTTTGTCACTATGTAATTAAAAACCATTTGAAGCAGTTTCTTAAAATTTAGTATTTAAGTCTGTTGAGAGTATCTTGATGCTCATTAAATTTTGGCATGTTTAAAAAATATATATAACCTACTCTTATTTGGCCCGCAAAGATTTAAATATCTGAAATAAGTAATTGACTACTTGTTTATTATGTAACTTTTGACAACAAAGCGATTAAATCGTACTCCATGTCTCTGGAATGAACCATTCTCAAGATATTTCAGCTTTTTGTAATTTTGAGGAGCTGAAGACGTTTTAAAAAAATCTGATGTAGCAACACATGACTTTCCTTATATAATGCAATGAATTTACTACTTTTACAGTTAAAAAAAATGTTATTCTTATAGTAGATCTTTATATTCTTTCCAAGATATTGAATTTTCTTCAATTAGTCGTCATTTTCATTGATTTAGCGTCATTTTTATCCATTTGGCGAGATTTTTGTTAATTTGGCAACAATTAAAAATGTCGTCAAGTTGGCAACATTCCGCCAAATTTGTCGCCAAAATCTCGCCAAGCATTATGGACGGATAAATAAGTTATTCTTACAGCAGATAAATGACTATTGGCGTTCAAATACAAAAGTATTACTCAAAGTATCTTTTTTCATGAATGGAACGAGCTAGATCCACGAGAATGATGTCACCCAATTTATCGCATGGTATTACATATGAAAAGTGAACATGTTTCTCAATAGGAAATATTTTTTTTTATTTTATATAACTTTTTGATAATTTTTTTGAAAAATGTGCAATATCTCGAGAACGCTTCATGTTACCGTTCTAAAATTTATGTCAATCGTTTTCTAATGAAAAATTACATAAATGTCTATTTGCGTAACTTTATTTGCGGTTTTGATTTTTTGACGATTTTTTCAAAAATTTTTAGGGGTGTTCTGAACATTCGATTGCGTATAAAAACAATAGGCTTCCAGTGTTTACAGATTGTGATTTGTGTACCAAATTTCGTTCGAATCGGTCAATTTGTTCGTCAGTTATCGTCTCCACAGACTCACTGACACACACACGCACACGCGCACACACACACACACACACACACAGACATTACTTCAAAAATGTTTGATTCGTGATCAGGGATGCTTGAAGGTGCTCTCCCGTCGAAAATTCGAATTTGAATTTTCAACCCCGTCACAATACTTTCCTTATGTATATAAGGAATACATTATGTATATAAGGAAAGTAATACATTAAGCAGCCAACTAAAACAAAGATGCATTAAATATGAAAATTAGATATTATATCAGACAGGTAGCTGCGTTATTATCTGCATTTAAACTCGGTTTAATGTATTATGAAATGAAAAACTAGAAAATGAATTTTAGCCTGTAGCGAAAGTCATGTGCTGCCCACATCAGATTTTTTTTTTTACTTTGGAATCAAAATTCTGTGTGAAGTATTCCAACAGTATTTCATATGTTTCCCTTGGGATTTTTTCATTTCTGTCTAAAAACGTAGTTTTAAATGTTACACTACAATGCATCGGCAATATTTAAACAAGAAAGATCAATCATGCTTAAAGCATTGATTATGAAACACTTTCCAACTTCAATGCAATTTTATTTAAACAAGTCTAAAATGCAATACATTCCTCGGTAATATTTTAAAACTTATCACAATACTACATTGATTTATTATATTTGAAAACTTAAACCTTCATTGAAAAAAATGAACTTCATTCAAATGACGGCATTGAAATATAAATTGCGTGGTTTAAATATCTCTAAAATGCAATACATTCCACGGTAATATTTTAAAATCTATCATAATACTACGATAATTTATTATATTTGAAAACTTCATCGAAAACAACTGAAATTAATTCAAATGACGTCATAGAAAAAATAACACGCCTGGATCTCTCTATAAAAGCAGGATTTCATTCATAACTTTCTCCATTTCATTCATCACAATACTATAATAATTTATTTTATTTAAAAATTAAGACCATGGAGCTACAATTCATAAACTTTATGCTTAAAACTTCTTTGAAAAAAATCGTCCTTCTGTTTATAAAATCAATTAATATTTCATTCATATCAGCCATGCAGACTCCATGGACTGAATTATTTTGTGTTAAAAAAATACAGTAATTCTAATACAACTCATTCTACATATTTTGCTGTTTACATATTACATAGGTGAAAAATAGGCTTAGTTGTAGAAATAATCAAATTTGAATGAGAATTTAAACTCAAATATATTGCCATTGTGTTGTTTTAGTATGTAGATGCACAGAATTTAAGCAGAAATAAAGTAGTTTTAGGATGGATACAACACTCAATATGAATTAAAAAGAACTTTAAAAAATCACGAATTTGAAACAAGATGGATGCCATATATCATTTTGAAGTGGGTCATGTGATCGTTTCATATCATGGTCACGTGATCGTTTCATATAAGAGGTGTAATTATTATTTTAATTTTTATTTAAAAAACTACTGAATATATTTCGCTGAATTTTTTTTATATATTTTATGGAACAATTTGAATATTACCTAAAATTTTCGAAGCAATTTGTGAATTTTAAATCCGCTTAAAAAATGTTAGAAAAATTAGGTCCCATAGGGCTCAATGTATTTCATTTTTTCAACCCGGGTTCAATCCAAAACTAATTGTGTGATATTATTTATTTATATTCCCATAGGTCCTACAGACCGTCTGAACAACATACTAAAATTTCATTTTGATTAAGTCATTTTTACGGCAGTTATCGTGCTAACGGACAGACAGACAGACAGACAGACAGAATGAACAAAGTCATAAACACTTTTCAACTTTGTTGTAAAGTGTTAAAAAATTTGATGTGGGCAACACATGACTTTCCTTATATAATGTAATGAATTTACCACTTTTACAGTAAAATAAATAGGTTTTTCTTATAGTAGATACTAATTTTCTTTCCAAGATATTGAATTTTCGACAATTAGTCGTCATTTCATTGATTTAGCGCCATTTTTATCCATTTGGCGAGATTTTCGTTAATTTGGCAACATTTCAAAAAGTTGCCAAGTTGGCGACATTCCGCCAAATTCGTCGCCAAAATCTCGCCAAGTATAATGGACAAAGAAATAAGTTATTCTTACAGCAGATAAATGACTATTGGCGTTCAAATACAAAATTAGTATTACAAAAAGTATTACAAAAGTATTACAAAAAGTATCTTTTTTCATGAATGGAACGAGCTAGATCCACGAGAATGATGTCATCCAATTTATCGCATGGTATTACTGAAAAGTGAACATGTCTCTCAACAGGAAATATTTTTTTTTTATTTTATATGACTTTCTGATAATTTTTTTGAAAAATGTGCAATATCTCGAGAACGGTTCATGTTAGCGTTCTAAAATTTATGTCAATCGTTTTCTAATGAAAAATTACATAAGAAATGTCTATTTGCGTAACTTTATTAGTGGTTTTGATTTTTTGACTTTTTTCAAAATTTCATTCGAAAATTTAGGGGTGTTCTTAGCATTCGATTGCGTATAAAAACAATAGGCTTCCAGTGTTTACGGATTGCGATTTTTGTACCAAATTTGGTTCGAATCGGTCCATTCGTTCGTCAGTTATCGTCTCCACAGACTCACTGACACACACACACACACACACACATACTTTCACACACACACACACACATACTTTCACACACACACACACACACATCACTTCAAAAATGTTTGATTCGTGATCAGGGATGCTTGAAACGTGCTCTCCCGTCGAAAACTCGATTTCGAATGTTCGACCCCGTCACAATACTTTCCTTATACATTATGTATATAAGGAAAGTAATAATTGCGAACTTTGCATTTCACAACACTTTTATAGTTTCAAGGTTGGCAAAAGCTTGCAATTTGTTATGAATAGAATTTTTTTACAGTACTTAAATATGAAATGCCGGAATAGAATTTATTACTTTCCTTATATGCATAGTCTAATGTATAAGGAAAGTATTGTGAAGGGGTCGAAAATTTGAATTGGAGTTTTCGACAGGAGAGCACATTTCAAACATCCTTGAACACGAATCGAACATTTTTGAGTCATGTCTGTATGTGTGTGTGTGTGTGTGTGTGTGTGTGTGAGAGAGAGAGAGAGACTGTGTGAGACTGTGGAGACGATATCTCACGAACGAATGGAGAGATTCGAATGAAATTTGGTACAAAAATTACAATCTATAAACACTGAAACCCTAGTGTTTTTAAACGTAATCGAATGTTCAGAACACTCCTAAATTTTCGAATGAAAGTTTTAAAAAAATCGCCAAAAATTCAAACTCCTCAATAATGTTACGTAAATAATCATTTCTTATGCAATTTTCGATTATAAAACAATTGACATAAAAATTACAACTCTAGTATGAACCTCTCTCAAGATATTACACATCTTTCAAATAAATTTATCAAATAATCACATAAAATTAAAAAAATTAACTATTGTAAAATATGTTCACTTTTCATATGTAATATTTTTGTTAACACCATTCTCTTGGATCTAGCACGTTCCATTCACGAAAGAAGATAATTCGGGTACTAGTTTTTAATTTGGACGCCAATAGTCATTTACCTACTATAAGAATAATTTATATCTCGGTTATCACTCTTGGCGAAATTTAGCGACAAATCTGGCGAAATATCGCCAACTTGGCGACTTTTTTAAATGTTGCCAAATTGACGAAAATGTCGCCAAATTGGTAAAAATGAGGCAAAATCAATGAAAATAACGACTTATTGATGAAAATTCAATATCTTGGAACGAACATAAGAATCGACTATAAGAATAACCCATTTCTCCGTCAGTCCGTCCTTAATGCTTGGCGAAAATTTTGACAAGATGTCACTAACTTAACGACATTTTTATGAGTGTGGAAAATGTCGCCAAATTGATAAAAATAACGCCAAATGGGAGGTAATGATATGTAAATTTTTAATTCCGTCAAATGCTGGACATACCTCCTAGTATATAAGAAATGCACTTGTGTCCGTTTATTTGTAACACTTGGCTATACATTTGGCGAACTATACATCTAGCGGGATATCGCCATTTTGGAGATATTTCGCCCCAGATTGACGAAAATATCGTCAAGTTAATAAAAATGACACCTAATTGATGAATTGATTATTAAAATATTTTGCTATATAGACTATATTGCTTATTGAGGATGCCATCAATATAAATAATTGTTAATTTGGAGTTGCGTGAAATATAAGTTAAATTGAATACTTTGAAATAATATTACATGTTATCATCCTGAAAAGTGGCAAATGTACAATTCAACATGTACAATTCAAAATGTACATGCCAAATGTACAATTCAAAACACAGTACTGTGGACCTTATGCATTTCTTTTTTCACCGAGAAAGCAGTCATTGCATTATATAAGAAAAGTCATGTACTGCCCGTATCAGATTTTTTAGCTTTGTGGAGAATTTGTAAAACCGCATTTAAAAAATCAGATAACTACTATATATATTTTAATTATGTTTATAATTTGTATTCGATTTTTCGAGAACAGTGTTCCAAAAAACAGGACCTCCCGCTGGATTCAATGCTCTGGAATAATTTTATTACTTTCCTTATATACATAATGTATAAGGAAAGTATTGTGACGGGGTCGAAAATTCGAATTTCAGTTTTCGACGGGAGAGCACGTTTCAAGCATCCCTGATCACGACTCGAACAATTTTGAAGTGATGTCTGTGTGTGTGTGTGTGTGTGTCTGTGTATGTGTCAGTGTGTGTCAAACGAATAGAGCGATTCGAATGAAATTTGGTACAAAAATCACAATCCGTGAATACTGGAAGCCTATTGTTTTAAAATATAATCGAATGTTCTGAACCCCCCCTAAGTTTTCGAGTGAAATTTTGAAAAAATCATCAAAAAATCAAAACCTTTAATAAAATTACGCAAATAGACATTTCTTATGTAATTTTTCCGTAGAAAACGATTGACATAAACTTTAGAACGCTAGCATGAACCGTTCTCGAGATATAGCACATTTTTCAAATAAATTTATTAAAAAATCCCATTAATTAAATAAAATCTATTAACTGTTGAGAAACATGTTAACTTTTCATATGTAATACCATGCGATATATTGGGTGACATCATGGATCTAGCTCGTTCCATTTCATAAGAAAAGGTACTTTGAGTAACATTTTTGTATTTGAACGCCAATAGTCATTTATCCGCTGTAAGAATAACTTATTTCTCTGTCCATAACGCTTGGCGAAATTTTGTGACGAATTTAGCAGAATGTCGCCAACTTGGCGACATTTTTAAATGGTGCCAAATTAACGAAAATCTCGCCAAATGGATAAAAATGTCGCTAAATCAATGAAAATGACGACTCATTGAAGAAAATTCAATATCTTGGAAATAATACGAATATCTACTCTAAGAATAACATTTCTTTTAACTGTAAAAGTAGTAAATTCATTGCATTATATAAGGAAAGTCATGTGCTGCCCACATCAGATTTTTTTCACTTTGGAATCAAAATTCTTGGAGCAAAATGCTTCAATAGTATCTAATATATTTCTCGTGTATTTTCTTTTTCATTTGTCCTGCCTATAAGCGTAAATTTAAATATTACACTGCAGACACTGCAGTGCATCAGCAGTATTTTAGATGCTATTGCATTTCTCTCATGCAAACTTTCATCTGACAACACTTTCACAGTTTCAAGGTCAGCAAAAGCCTGCAATTGGTTATGAATAAAAATTGTTCGCAGTACTTAAATTGAAATGCCGGAATATAATGTATGTCGCTTTGTGGATGATTTGTAAAATGCACAGTTAAAAGGTAAGATGAGTATTTTATATATTTTAATTATGTTTACAATTTGTATTCGATGTTTCGAGAATAGTGCTCTTAAAACAGGATTCAGTATGCTGGAATAATTTTTCTTTGACTTTGGAACCAAAATTATTGGAGTGAGTGTTCGAATTGTATTTCATATATTTCTCCAATTGTATTTTTTACTTTCCTTATATACATAATGTATAAGGAAAGTATTGTGACGGGGTCGAAAATTCGAATTTGAGTTTGCGACGGGAGAGCACGTTTCAAGCATCTCTGATCACGAATCAAACATTTTTGAAGTGATGTCTGTGTGTGTGTGTGTGTGTGTGTGTGTGTGTGTGTGGAGACGATAACCGACGAACGAATGGACCGATTCGAACGAAATTTGGTACAAAAATCACAATCCGTAAACACTGGAAGCCTATTGTTTTTATACGCAATCGAATGTTCAGAACCCCCCTAAATTTTCAAATGAAATTTTGAAAAAATCGTCAAAAAATCAAAACCACTAATAAAGTTACGCAAATAGACATTTCTTATGTAATTTTTCATTAGAAAACGATTGGCATAAATTTTAGAACGCTAACATGAACCGTTCTCGAGATATTGTACATTTTTTGCATTTGTCCTGCCTAAAAGCATAGAATTAAATATTACACTACAGTGCAAATATTCCACTACTATTTCATTTCTTTCCAACAAACATTCATCTGGCAACACTTTCATAGTTTCAAGGTCAGCAAAAGCCTGCATTTGATTATTTATAGAATTTTGACAGTACTTAAATATGAAATGCCGGAATAGAATGATTTGGCTTTGTGGGGCTGTTTTCTCTAGAGTGACCTTTACTCGAATCAAGTCATTCTTTTGCTTGGAGAAAATCGATGAAGCACGTGCTATGCACATGGATGAATTTAACCTCGGTGACTTCAGCCCATTGTATTTAGTTCCTTATTCTTTGCATTTTTACTTATTAGAACTTTTTTGTTTTTAATTTTTCTTTCTTTCGGTGTTTTGTTTGTATTAATTTATATATCCTTTCATTTTAAGTTATTACTCTCACCCAATAGTCTATACGAGGAATACAATTTACATCGGGAGATGCACGCTTTTGTATTTTTCCGGCATGATTTCGGTTGAAACAGGATTAACAATGGTTTAACCATGGGGGGGGGGGGGTCGTTTTGCATGAGTTAGCATCTCGCTTTATGCAATTAAAAAGTATCTAAAGTGGACGACACATCACTTTCCCTGCATCAAAATATTACTTTCCCTGCTGTACAAGGTATTGTAAGAAAAGTATTGGAATATAGGTTAGAAAAATTAAGATTCCATTTTCAATGGATGTATACAATTTAGGCAATCTTAGAGCATGTATCTTGTATTTTAAGAGTTGCGTCTGTGTGTGTGTGTTTTGCTGTGCAATGTATTATTCCACTGTAGTTTAAAAGCAATGTCACTAAATTTCTAGAAATTTAGTAGTCAGCTAACTCGTGTGTTATTAACACGCGAGTGTGTGTTTTCTCTATAATGTATGTATCTGCTCCTTAAAAAGTATGAGACACAATTTATAACACTTATTAGGTAAATCATTTGTGGGTTACCTTGGTGATGTTTTTTTATGTACACTTTGTTTTTTTATGTACACTTTATGTACACTTTGTTACAATTCGGACAGAAAAAGAACCAACATTTTTTTTTCGAAAGAAAATAATTCTGCATATAGAAAAAATAATCTGATATGAGCAGCACATGACTTTCCCTGCAGGTTCAAATTAATTTTGTAGCATTAAATTGGGTTCAATTGCAGAAAATAACATGGATACTTTATCTGATATTATATCCAATTTGCTTTTTATTGCATCTTTGTTTCATTTGGCAACTTAACTCACTTTAAATTATTTTTATCCTCAAAATGCTAAAAAATCTAAAATATCTCGAGAACGGTTTAATTATGGGGTCAGTCTTATTCTCTTAATTGTCAAAATCTACCAAAAGAACAAATATTTAATTAATATATTTCAACAATTTGAGCCATTTATTTCAGGTTTTCACTATCTTTGTGGGCCATTTTGCGGGGGGGGGGGGGGGGGTAAAAAGTCTGTTAAGCATTTCCGAATCATATCAAAATCTAATCAGCATCAGGATAACAATTCAGGGGACTTAACTATCAAGTTTTAAGAAATTTTATTAAATTTTCTTTAACTACAGTGAAACTCGTCTTCATTTCCTTAAAATTAAACATTTAAATATCTAGAAAATGGTCCGTTTTAGAGTAATGACGTAGATTTTATTTTATGTGTCGTCAAAAATTACGTGTAAAACAAGCATTTAATTGATACATTTGAGCATATGTCTTTTATTTTACATCGGATATTTCAGATGTGCGGGTCATTATCAAAAAAAAGCAGATTCATGTTTTAAATCGTGCCAACATCTAACCAGCAGTAAAGTATCCCACAAGCGACTTATCTACGAAATTTTGTGAAATTTGGTCCATTGGTTTCTTAGCTAGAGTGGATACCTGAGATTTTTGTAAAAGCCATTTCGCAAAGAAAGGCGGGTTCTTTTATTCCGAATTGTACCAAAATCTAATCAGCACCAGGGTCACCCGCAAGTGACTTACTTGTAAAATTTTATAGTATTTGGTCCATTAGTTTTTGAATTAGAGTAGTACATTGCACAGACAGGCGCACATCGCAGACATTACGTCACATTAAAAATAGTTTTTTTCGTGTTCTTGAGGTCACGAAACGTGTCGATCCGTCGAAAACTCGAGTTGCGATTTTCGACATGATTTCAATATTTTCCCTATGCATTACCATGTATTGCACGGAAAGTAATAACAAAAAATCAAACCATAAGTGACTATACTATACTCTTCAAATCCATATAATGCCAGCATTTCTCTTTGTTCTGCAACATTCTGTTTCCTGGAATGTTGCCCTTTCACAGAAATGCTCTCATTATTCCTCAAAAACCTCAAAACGTATTTATCTTATTGTTCAATTCCGGGAATACTCCATGTTGATTTCCGAGTCCATGTATGGTTTGGCTGCATCAGTTTTTTTTTGTTAATCCAAAATATTTATTTTCAAACATTTTATTATAAATATTTTGTTCTTGAAATATTTATTTCCAAACACGATGAGCTGTACATTTTTCACAGAATATAACAAATCTGATATGGACAGCACATGACTTACCTTATATAATGCAATGAATTTATTTATTTCACAGTGATAAAATGATGTATAAACTGCATGGCACAATGATTTTAACGTTTAAATGTATATTTGGCGTTATTTTTCGGATTACAATGTGTAAAACTATTTCGGAGTACCCAATTAGCTTATATTTTGCACAACTCTAAATTGACAATTATTAATATTGATAGCATCCGCAAAGAGTTCATATACTACAATATTTTAGTAATTAATTCATCAATATCACATCATTTTCATTAATTAGCGTCATTTTTGAAATGTTGATCATATTTTCGTCACCTGGGCCAAGATATCGCCAGATTGGCTATATTTCGCCAAATCAGCCATTAATTTCTCCAAATGGATCATCAAGCGTTAGAGTCAAACGGAAATAAATGATTTTCATATATATAAATGACTAGCGGATGAGTAGGCGTTAAAATATAAAACTATTACTCAAAATATCTTCTGTCGCGAATGGAACGAACTAGATCCACAAGAATAATGTTAACACATTTATCGCATAATATTACTTCTGAAAAGTTAACGTATTTCACAACAGTTAATACTTTTTTAATTTTATGCGATTTTTTTTATAAATGTATTTGAAAAATGTGTCACTATCTCAAGAACAGTTCATGCTAGCTTTCTAAAATTTGCCATTTGTTTTCTAATGAAAAATTGCAGAATAAATTTTCATTTGCGTAACATTATTGAAGGTTATGATTTTTTAATGAAATCGAATCGAAATTTGTAAGGCGTGTGCGTGAGAGGAGGGGGGCAGGATTGAGTTATATCTGACAAGCAAATGGAGATTTTCAAAAAAAAAAAAATTGGTATGATTATTATACTGCACGATTTTCGAATATTATTTTTAAATCATTGCAAAATTAGAACATTTAATACTGTTAAACATATAATAACTTCGTAACTTTTCAAAAGATAAACGAATGACACCATCTCTAGTATGCTAATACGCACCGTTCTTGAGATATTGCAAGTTTTTCAAATAAATTAATAAAACATTACATAAAATTAAGAAAAAAACGAGTAAGTATCATCCAATATGTCTTTCCATATGCAATATTATGTAGCAAATCTGTTAACAGCATTCTCATGAATCCAATACGTTCCATTCACGAGTGAAGATACTTTTTATAATTGTTTTGTATTTTGATATTGTCGTCAAAGAAATCGCCCATGGTCATTCATTTCACGTGATATTCATTAAATGCGAACTGTATATGAATAAGTTATTCCGCTTGGACTCCTAAGCCAAAAGCGCTCAATGTCAATTTATAAAATGTTACTTCAATACCAAAATTGTTGTATCTAGGGTCTTATACGACATTATTTCGCCGTAAAAGAAGTAAAGCCATTGCATTGTGTAGCGAATATTATGTGCTGCCCAAGGTTTTTTGTTTTTACTACAAAATAAAGCAGAAACTCCTAAAGTTGGTCGAAACTGGCTTACCCAAACAATACACTGTTCATTAAACAGGGGGTTCGTACTAGAGATCTGCACAGTCCAAAATTTTGGTCTTATTCGGACCGGACCAGACCGATAGTATAGCAGAGCCTGAACATCTCACGAGCCAGAAAACATTTTGCAATCTAAATCCCGAACTCAACCTGGTGCGAAAGTCTTTGCGTATCGGCCGACCCGAATTATTGTTTAATAGGTGTTCCTAAACTTACAAATTGAAGCAATCCATACATTCACAACTGTGTAGAAAGATTATTTATTATGCTTTTTCTACAATTCTTAAATTAATTATATAACTTTTCATATTACTTTCCCTACAATACACTACAATGGGTAGGGAAAGTATTGGAACTGTGTCAAAAATCGCAACTCGTGTTTTTGACGGATCTACACGTTTTGAGACCGCTAAAACACGAGCAAACCATTTTTAGCTGGATGTCTGTGTGTGTCTGTCTGTGCAATGTATGTATCAACTCTAAATCAAAAACTAATTGACCACATTTTACACAATTTGGTAGTTAAGTTACTTGTGGCATACCCTCTGGTACTGATCAGATATTTGTACAATTCGGGGAAAAAACCTGCCTTTTCTCGCTAAATGGCTCATAAAAATCGTCAAAATCTAAATTAAAAGACTACGTATGCTTAAATGTATCAAATAAATACTTGATTTATACTTAATTTTCGACGATACGTACTCATTTATTTTATACGCAATTTTCGACGATAAAAAAACAATAAGACCAACCCCAGCAAACTAGGACCAGCCCTTCACGAGATAATTTAGTTTTTTGCATCTTCATTACACCTTCCTTGAAAATACGTCCAAATGAAAACGAAAATTGAATTAAATGTGAAAATGTAGTGCCATTTTAAGTAATTATGCCTTTTTTTTTTCCCGAGTGCAATAAACTCAAATTATTGAATTAATAAATAAATAAAGAGAAACTGAACGAGTCTGCAAGAAAAGTCATATGCTGTCCATACCAGAATTTTTTTTGTGTGCATAATATTCAACTAAATCTTGTCAAAACATGTACCTTGTTCGGCCCGCTCATAAACACCGTAAAATAAATATAGCCCGACCTGGCCCTTTGTGCTTCTACTCCACACGTGCTTCAGAGACCCGCCTCACCGCAGCTGGTAAAACAATGGTTGATTCACGTGGCTTGATGCTAACGATACCACAGAAGAGAATAAACAAAGACAAAAATTTAAAAAGTGAACGACTTTTAAACAGCCGCCTAGAAGCTGTTCCGAGGAACACACCGCAGTAGATAGCTAGCTAGCTCTCGAACTTGTTTTGACTTTTCAAAAAGAAAACGCCAGACAAAAGACAGTAAGCGGCTTATTAAAGTGACTAACGCAGCGTTGCGGGTCCGATAATATTGCATGAAAATCTTCAGTAGACTGGAAAATCTGTGTAGGAAATTTTCACTTGCCAGAAGGGGGGGCTATATTACAATATTGAACTTTTTATAGTGTATTGGTTAAGATAATATACAATTTCGTAATATAAATAATTTTCTATTTGACATTTCTCTAGGATACTAGTAGAATTTAGTATAGAGTATTGTTTTCACGAAATTTTTCGATTTCAAGATTTGGATGCCAGTGTATGTTTTATGACCTCCTGAACCGGGGGAGGGGGTACTCCCCCGAAGGGGCACATTGCCAAGTTCGGTATCAATTAATAATTTTTTTTCTACCTCTTTAAAATAAAGGGTAACATGCTATAATTGCGATCATTTGGGCCAACGCTGCATATTTTTCAAATTTTTATTTGAAAAATCTGCAGGAAAAAACATCACAAGCTACATAAAAACGGATACTGGCATGGGAATGTTGAGTTGAGTCACACTCTAGTTAATTTTATATTTTAAATTTTATTTTTTTCACATTTGGCATTTTCAAATATGTTCATTTTTTTTTTTGCTGTTTGATGGCATTTCAAATGGTTAAATTATTCCCACTGATTATACTTACAAAATTATTTTGTTCAAATGGGAGAGGGAATTAATTAACCTTAAAATCTAAAAATAAAATCGTGTTTTATTTTTCTATATTTATAAAATAAAATTTTAAGAATATATTAAAGAAAATTCATTATCTACATATTCCAAATAAAATGCGTTGGTCATTGAAATGAGTGAACCAATACATCAACCCAGAATCTTAAAACTTTGTCATTGTATTATAGGCTATTGTACACCTCTTCGTAAATTTAAATGACTATTTGTGAACAATATTTTATCGAAAACAATTCTACACTTTTACTTTCTCGAACGTAGTAACGAAAAAGTATTGTTTTCACGAAATTTTTCGAGTTTTTGATTCCAATATATGTTTTAGGACCTTCTGTAAACACGTTTTGACTATTTTTGGAGTGATCCCCCTTTGCAGGCATTGACATCCATGCAAAGGGGATCACTCCAAAGGAGGATCGAACGTCAAAGGGCATCGAACGTCAAAGGGGGATTGAACTGTTTAGGATAGGGTATGTCAAATATTTGTCTTTTAGAGAGGTTCTTAGTTTGGGATGGACGCTGTCCCACCCGTAAGCAAAAGGTTAAAATGGAGAGCAACGTGCTATAATTGTGATCATATGGACCAACAATACTGAATTTTCAAATTTTTTCTTGCTATATTTGCAAGGGAAAAAATGGATTCTGGTATGAGAACGTCGAGTAGAGCTACACATTATTCGTTTTACCGTATTAAACATGGGATATTCACTTGATTATTAAACAGCAGCAATAGTTGGTGCAGTCACTTGATTCTTCGTGGTTCGGTAGCAACTCTTTTGAAACAGCAATGTGATAGTTCCGACGCGCTGGTTATACGTATTACGTTATGCAAGTAATTAAGCCGATAGAAGTTAATGAGTGTAATTGGTAATATTTAGAGAGTAGTTGGCGAATTTAACTAGTGTGATACTATCAACAAAAAAGATCAATCATGCATAAAGCATTGATTATGAAATACTTTCCAACTGAAATGTAATTTTTTTTTAACATCTCTAAAATGCCATACATTCAGCGGTGATATATTTTGAGTTATCACAGAACCACAATAATTAATTATATTTGAAAACTTAAAACTCCATAGGGAAAAAATGAACTTTATTCAAATAACGTCATCGAAATATAAATCGTCTGGATCTCTATATAAAAGCAATGAATATTTAATCATACAGTTTTATTCCAGACTCGGAGATAAACAATTTTGCTTGAAAAAAAAATTCAGCAATTATTGTACAACTCATCTTACAATCACTTGTTTACATTCTGCATCCATTAAAATCAGGCTTCGTTGTAGAAATAATCAAAGTTTGATGGTCATTTAAACTCAAAAATATTGTAATTGCGTTGGCGTAAAATATATACGTCCAGAAAATACGCAGAAATAAAGCGGTTTTAGGACGGATGCAACACTCAATATAAATTTAAAAGAACTTTTAAAATCACTATTTTTACACTGGGAAAAAAAGATGGATGCCATTTTTTATTTTAAAGTGGGTCACGTGATCTGTTCATATAATATAGGTGTCCTTATTATTTTAATTTTTATTTAAAAACTCCCAAACATATTTTGCTCAATTTTTTTTATATTTTTTATGAGATATTTTGAATATTTCCTAAAATTTTCGAAGGAATGTGTGAATTTTAACTTCGTTTAAAAAATGTTTGAAAAATGAGGTCCCATATAGTTCAATCTATTTCACTTTTTCAACCCTGGTTCAATCCAAAACTAATTGGGTGATATTATTCATTTACATTTCCATATGTTCCACAGACTGTCTGAACATCCTATTAAAATTTTATATTGATAAAGTCATTTTTATATGGCAGTTATCGTGCTGACGGATAGACAGACAGACAGACAGAATGAACAAAGTCATAAGCACTTTTCAACTATTTTGGAAATTGTTAATAAAAAATGTCTTTAAAACAAAATAATTAACAATAAATGAGTTATTACTTTTCTATCTGATTTACACCGTACAGCATACGATAAAACATTTAAATTACTTTCAAAATTATAAGGCAAACTTCAATGCACAGAAATCAGTATGTAAAATCATTTAGTCATTTACAATAAATATACCCCTGTACAGAGTCGAACAGACCCTACTGCCGTTCGGGGGCCGTGCTGGACTATTGAAATCTTTGTATGATATGTTAAATTAAATTAACTGTACTCGAAAAAGTTCTTTATTTGTAAGCTGAGCAATATCGTGATTCTTCGTGTTTGGCTAATGACTGGTGTTGACTTCGATGTTTCTCTGCAATTTTTTTAATTATTTACATAACTAGTTCATGGCATTCATGTTACGAATGAATAACCTTTCTCAATATCGAAAATTAAAATGGTACACGTAATGATCAAAAAATTATCCACCAATTATTTTATTATTACAATTTAAACTAAAAATTATTATTACCATACTCAAGAATACCAGAAACTGTTTAGTCATAACTTCAATTAGTTATGATTTGCTATTATGCACTAGTGAGAAAGGCGGGCATTCTGCCCTATAAGTAATAAACAAAAAACACACAAGAAAGTTTTCTACTTTTGTTGAATGTGTTTACCGAGTTGAGTCGTATATCTCAAATAAAAATTTATAAAATGATAAGAACTAAAATAACATCATGGTCTCACTTTCGGTAGCTGATGTCATAGGCTCATGGTTACATCTCAGTTTTTCTCTGTGAAAGAAGTATAGTCTTTTCATTAGGTAGGGAACGGGCTGGCTGCCCACATCATGGACTCACTTTCAGTATCTGATGTCATACTCTCGTAAAGCTCCAGAGTTCGTGAAATGTTTATCTGTGATTGAAACACGTTTGGCAGCATTTTGTAGCAGCATTACCCAGAGATAGATAGATAGACAAATAAATCAAGGTGTTTATATTATTAATTTTTAATTATTAAATTTTACTGACGGAGCTAAGGAGGTGATTAAAACAATTAAGGGAGAAATTAACAGAGCATACGGGGAGGAGGGGCTTCAAGCAGCGATTGACAGCAAAATTGCACAAAATTACACAGAAATTACACTGAATTTGCACTTTTAATTCCATTTTTGTTTGAATTCAATTTCGTTTCGATTTTCAATTTTCGCATGGCAAAAATCCGAACTCGAGAATGGTTAGTTCTAGAGTCATGGGATTGGTCTTATTCTTTTCATCGTCAAAAATTACGAAAGAAACAAGCATTAAATGGATACATATATGCATACGTAGTCTTTTATTTTAGATTTTGAGGATTTTTGCGGGCTATTTCGTAAAAAAAAATAGTTTCTTCTTTTTCCGAATCGTACAAAATCTAATGAGCACCAGGGTATTCAACAAATGACATATCTACCAAATTTTGTGAAATTTGGTCAGTTAGTTTCTTAACTAGAGTAACTACAAGCGATTTTTGCGAGTTATTTTTCAAAACAAGGTCAGGTTCTTTTATCCCGAATCGTACCAAAATCTAATCAACACCAAGGTAACCCACAAGAGACTTATCTATAAAATATATATATCACAGAGACAAACACGCACAGAGACGTCACGCTGAAAATAGTTTTTTCGTGTTCTTGAGGTCACAAAACGTGTAGATCCATCAAAAACTCGAGTTGCAATTTTCGATACGATTCCAATACTTTTCTTGCAGACTCATATCCACGTTCTTTTTATTTCTTAAAATGCAATGGTACTTCTTACCATGTAATTTAGGGAAATTAAAAATAATTTCAGCGACTTTCCTCTTTGTAATAACAGAAAGCTGTTACGTTGATATTTAATCAATAGTTCAATCAGTCACTTCAGAACAGACGAACAGACAATAAAATACAATAAAATTCAAAATTTGCCATGTCCTTGAGGGAAAATAGTTAGAGAAAACGGCATCCTTATGTGCTCCATATTGACCATGTATTTGTCGATGGAATGTTGTAAAGCAAGTCGTAGAGATAACTTCATAAAATAAAGAATATTTTCTAGGTAAAAGAATTGATACCATCTCTTTCATTCAACAAGTTCATTTGTTGATACGCTCCAATTTGCAAACCACGAGGGAATTTGCGTCCTAGTTAGACATTTCTGGAAGATGACATATGGGTATAATCAAAATGTTCTCTACCATTTAAAGTGGCAATGTCATATGATATGATATGAAATTAAATCCTCATTATAGGAATGAAAGGATCTAGACATTACCACTTATGGAAATCCTATTTGGTCCTGCAGCGATTTTGATGCGTTACCATATATAATTTTATGATTAAGTTGTGACTGCTGATTGTAGGTGATTAATTTGTTTGAATATAATTTAATGCTGTGATTAACTTTAAGTTTCGTGGAAATGATAAATACGCAATGCGATGTAGTGAAATAGTGAATACTATTCTTTAATTATGTTTAGACTCTGGCATGTGACCTAGCTTGGGAATATGGCTTAAAACAAGTATGAACCGATATGAATTTGGAAAGGAAATTATTTTTTAAATTGTATATTCAAATTATATAATTATATAAATATGTGATATTTATATGTAATTTTTAATATATTTTTAATATATAATTTTTATATAAAATTATATAATGATAGAGACTTTTCAGGTTACAAAAATCTACTTAATTACATGACATTCTTAAAACACAATTTGTTACATTGGGCCGAGCTCTCCGTCGGTGTCCATCTCGTAAGAGATCTCAGAGCAGTCTGCTTTGGTTCACACAATTTACAGTTATGGTAGATGGAGGGATTTGGAATAAGAATTAAGAATGAAAAGGGCCCGTTATTGGGGAAAGCTTAAAACTTCTGTATCATATATATATATATATATATATATATATATATATATATAACTAAAATATAATTAAAATAAATTGAAACTAATAGATTTATACATTAATAACTTGTATCTCAAGTTCATTACCATAAAAATATAAGAAGTTCGACAAAGAGGATACAAAATTTATTAAAACTATAATAAAGTAAAATGGATAACAAAGACAGCTGAGAAGAATACATTCTAAAATATAACTTAAAAATGAAAAAGTATATAAAAAAATCTCGGGTATATTTAACAAGGGAATTAAAATATGTAATATATATGTCAACAATAAAGATATGACACAAACAATAAGGAATGGTTATTACAAGACTAAACTAAATACGTGCATCAAATATAATAAGAAATGCAAGAAGTCCAAAAAAATTTAATGAAGAAAAGAAGTAAGTAACTAGAGATGAAATTGGGCAGAGCATCCATAAATGCCACTCTTCAAGGATCTTTACATCCATGGAAAGCTGTAAATGTGTTTCGTAGTGTAAAGCAGCACACGTGATTGAAATATTATACATAGACCCGATACATTATAAAAACAAATAATTAAATCTGATAAAAAGGAGAAGACTGGAAGAAAGTAACAATAGGCCATTAATTAATAAATTTTAAATATAGGATTAGATGATAGAAAATCTAAGAAATATAATAACATACCATTTATATTTTTGAAGTATTATTAGATGATAGTCCTCAAGAATGTGGTAATTAAACATTCTGTGGTAAACGAATTATTTTTTGTTTTGTTTTCCACGATGAAAGGTATGTAAGAGGCCTTTCTAGCTTGCATAGATTTATGTCCTCTGTAAGGCTTCATTTTATTTTTATAGCCCTCTGTGGGATGACTACTATGAGCTTCGTATCCTTCTAGACGCGCTCTTAGTGGCTGGTTTATTTAATCATGTAGTTTAGAAGTTGTAATCTTAAATTGTAGAGTTAAAATTTTTACTTCAGAAAGAATTGAGCCAGCAAATTAGAGAGTGCAAGGCTACTCATTGCAACCTGGTAGAAATGTAATTGATTGCCACTAGATGTTAATTAAACATTTGGCACTCACCATTATACTAGTTGGAAACAATTCTAAAAAAGTTAGTTAATTACTTGTGATAGTTAGATAATAATCATATTAGTCGTTAATTCTTTTGATAATATCGGAAAGAAATGTTTAAACGATTTGAAAATTTCTGCAAGTATTTTTCATATGCTGAAAAAGGATTCTGGATCAATAGGTGCAACCACATAAGAATCTTCATGACCAAATGTCGATTTCTATTTAATTGTTGAGTTCCTCTCCAGTATTTGCAATCCGTTATGCCACAGTTAAGTTGATACAGTTAATGGATTAATGAGTAACTACAAGAGAAAATTTAGTGAACCTAATTGGCCGGATAGTATCGAAGTCAACTGTAAATATAAGTCAACTGTAAATTCCATCAAAAATTTTTCATTTGCTTGAATGAATTCTTATTAGTCGAAGCAGGCGCACGATCATACATTGCCGAATGCGATATGATCTTAACTAGCAATTTGGTTACGCCACTGCATTAACTGTTAACCGTTACGTCATTACTTCAGCTGAAAGTAGTTAACACGATATAATTGTGCCCTTCAAGCGTAACACTGAAAGAACAGATGAAATGATTAAATGCAAACAGATGAATTGTGTTAAAACAAAACAGCACTGATGTTTTGATTAGTATGTTGATAAATACTATGTTATTTCAGGTGAAATTGTTTCTAATGCAGGGAACATTTCCCATTGCCCCTAACAAACCTTTACATTGTGACGGATAATTTTATTTTATGATTTGTTAAGTTATTTACATTGCCAAACAAATATATATTTTTTTCATTTTACTGGGGTTACTAAACAACTTTCATTTAAAAACCATGATGGTATCCACAGGTCTTGTATAGCGTTACTTCCGCATTTTACGGTATTCTACCCAAATAAAAGAAAAACAATAAATCTCAAACTTTTTAAATTTATTGATGCAAAATGAATTTGAAATACAGAAAGCTATTGTAATAAAGAGATAAATCCGGGGGCATCATAGATCCTACGAGATAATTTATACATGTAAATGATTATATAACAGCGTCTTGAAAGTAATATGCTAATAAAATATTCGTGTTATTTTAAGTGTCACTTATCTTAGCTAGCAAATAGAAGGCGAAATTTGTTTAGACGCATCTAATCAAAATTCGCCTAAAATATGCCCATCTGTTTTTACACAGTAGATGCGATCCGCCTTTCTGGTAGGTCGGACGGTCTGGGTCTCAGCAACAACAGTAGATGCGGTCTAAGAAAATAAAATTGAGTGCATCTATCGTGTACACTCCATTTAAAAACAGACTTGAGTGCATCAACCGTGTATACTTCGTATAAAAATATACTTAAGTGTAGACTCAAGTTTGCTTTTACACGGTTCTTTTGCTCCCGGTCGTCCAAATTGTTACTCTAAGTCCTCTGGACGAGTCGGACGGCCTGGGGTTTTCACGGTTCTTTTGCACCCAGCCACCTAAACTGTTTCGTAAACTTTTGGGTCAGTCGGGTGGTCTGGGTTTTCGACGGTTCTTTTGCACCGTTAGAACGTATCTGCTGTGTAAAAACAGACTTGGGTGCAGTAAGAAATATCAGAGCACTTAAGTCTGTTTCTGTAATCCAGATACTTTGTAACCGTGTTTAGAAAATTCGGTGGGAAAAAGACTTAAATGTATGTACTGAACAAAAATAAACTTGGATGTATCTAATTTAACATGGATTTTTACACAGTTAGAAGCAGTGTTTCTTTCAGGCAAAGCCCCCCGGAGAAAAGTATTCGCACCTCCTCCCCCAAAGGCATTTTATATTAACTTAGTTTCAATTTATGTGACACAGCATTTAGATATATTTATACAGAGCAAATAGAAAACTTGCCCCACCCCCTAAAATTTCATTCGCCCGCCCACGGCCAAGAAGTCCTGAAATAAACCCTGATTAGAAGGTATATACCATGTAAAACAGATATTTGTGTGTGTTCTAACCTTGTAAGAATAATTCGTGTAAAAGCACTAGCCGTGTCATTTAAATTGTGTTAGATAACAAATAGGTAGATTTACTTCTCAGACCGTGTTAAATCAAAATTGTGTAAAATACTGGGTATAAATTGTGTAATTTATACCCAGTGTTAAATTGTGTAATTTATACCCAGTGTTAAATTGTGTAATTTATACCCAAACTTGAATATAAATGTGAAATATCATATGCTACCAAATGCACATTGCAAGGTTATCCGTTAAGAATAAGAACTGCATTATATTATAGATTTTCTCATTAAATGTACTCGTGTTGGATGCTATCAGACCAAGAAAGGTATATTTTTCTAGAATTTCTATATTAAAGTTTACAAAACGTCGTGATTCCAATAAAATATCTTCATTACGACAATGGTTTCAATTCACTGCTTTAACCAAGGAGGAAAAGAGGAGTTAAACCGTTTTGTCAGGAAAACATCAAAATAGTTTGTGACAATCATTCAGGTAGCCTTGAGGTAAGATGCATTGTGTCCACTGCATTGTATATATTTCTATGATAAAAGGTTCGTATTGAATTAAATAATATTTATTCAAACTGCTAATTTTTCCAAAAAAATATTCTGTGCAATGCATGTCAAAACTCAAAGATAAAACAATATCTGCACACAAAGATAAAACATATCTCCACATCCCAATTTGTTTCACCTTACAATTTATTTCTGTACACTTATATTCTGTACCGTGTTCTACAACTAGAAAAAAATGCAGATTACTCCTACTATTAATGAGGAGAATTTAAAAATAAAAATAATTAAAAATACATATACTAAACAATACGCCTTCTTGTTGCGTCATAAATAAAAACAGATATGGAACTTTACTGACACTAGCTATACCTTAGATAAAATTCTTAGAGCAATATGTTATTTTCAAACTTTTACATCAGTGGAAGTGTTAGCGTTTGGGTGTGTTTTTATAATGTATATTTAATAACATATAAAACTTTGACCTGGATGAATATTTTTTTTAAATATTTTTAACATTTTAAACGTTCTATGACCCCTTAAGAGGTCATCTACACCTGGGATGTCCGAAAATAAAAGTATTTTTCATACTTGATTGCGAAAAAAAGGATTAACGATTTCTAAAAGGAGTTTTTATTTTATTCAAAACCAAAAGTATATATAATGAAATTCAATAATATCAACTTTTCGTCCAAAAAAAAAAAAAAAAAAACTTTCAATTCTGCAAATGCCAGCAATACTTTTCAGGTGTGTTTTCTTTGCAGTTGGCATGATACTTTTACGAGTTTCAGCTGAAAACAAAAAAAGATCAAAGTAAAGCTTAAAGTTTAAGACTAGACTATACACAGTTAGCATGGTAGGATTTTTTTTATATTCAACGAGAGAGAGAGAGAGAGAAAGAAATAAAGACTGTCATGGAAACAAAATTCAACGATTTCTCATTTAAGTAATAGTTTTCTCTGTCTCTGTATCTATGTCTGTCTGTGAGTGTCTGTGCGTGTGTACGTGCTCGTGTGTGTGTCTGTCTGTCTGAGTGTGTGCGTGCGTGCGTGTGTCTGTCTGTCTGTGTGTGTTTGCGTGTGTTTATATGTGTATGTGTGTTTATATGTGTGTGTGTTTATATGTGTGTGTGTGTCAAACAGCCACTATGCAGTGTGTGTGTGCTTGTGTGTGTGTGTGTGTGTGTCTGTTTGTCTGTGTGTGTGTGTGTGTGTGTGTGTGTGTGTGTCTGTCTGTCTGTCTGTCTGTGTGTGTGTGTGTCTGTCTGTCTGTCTGTGTGTGTGTGTGTGCCTGTGTATGTGTGTGGTAACATTGCACGGAAGAGTCCCAATAGAAAATCAACTGCATAGTGGCTGACTGTGTGTTACTTTATTTAGGAATCGTGTCGAATTTTAAATAAATCAGTTGAAAATTGGCCAAAATATCGTCACAACCGATTTTCAAAAAATGATTTCAAGACAAACGCGTTTAAAATTTTAAGAACACAGTACCGAGTGTTTGTACTTGTGTTAATATAATTGCTGTGTCTCAACCATTTCTACATATTTCTGTATGATAAGTAAACAGAATATTTTAAGACATTGTACTTCTAAAAAAAGTAAAAAAAAATCAATTTTCTGACGTAATTTGTAAAAAATTTTGCTGTCCCAACCGGGAATCAAACCAGGGATCTTCGAACTGACCAGCCGACACTCTATCCTTGAGCCAATGGGATGAAATTGCAAGCTCTTATTGTCAAAGTGAACTCTGCATTCTCCACCCTCTAATGCCAGATTGGCGTGTAACTGACAGTCCAGCTGACTACTCCCTGCTGTTATTACCTCAGGTTAACCCCCTGATGCTATTTTTATCCTCCAAGTTAGCTTTGTCCTCCCGATTTGAAATCGGTGGTCAATATCTCAGAATCCCCCGAATCCTTGCTAGTCGTACTAAAGTCACTTTCAGACCTCTGACATTTTTGTATTAACCTACAGGGTTGAATTTTTCTTACTCTAATGCAAAGGACCTAGCTGCCCCAATCGGGAATCGAACCACCTAAATTTCTACTGACCAGCCGACTCTCTACTGTGTTTGCTCGAACTATGTAGATTCGTCGATGCGATTTTCGGCATGATTCCAATACTTTTCCTATACATTACCATGTATTGTAGAGAAAGCAAAAATTACCTATTTTTTGCCAATGATTTGAAAATTTTCTGTCCAATTTCCGATACTAGCTCTTGCCTCTATATTCAATCTGAGTACTTGTCCTTTATAAGTAGTGTAATGATAAGCGTCTTCATCTCAATATTCCAAAATGTAGTGTTTTTTCTTTAACTCGTAGAAATGTACATATTTCATCACTTTCCCTACAATACATGGCAGTGTATAGTTAAAGTATTGGAATCGTGTCGAAAATTGCAACTCAAGTTTTCGACCGATCTGTAGATCACGAAAAAAACTATTTTTAGAGTGGCGTCTGTGAGTGTGTGTCTATATGTCTATTTTTGCAATATATGTATCCCCTCTAAATCAAAATTTAATAGGCAAGTGACTTGTAAGTTACCCTGGTGCCTATTAGACTTTATTACGATTCGTTGTAAAAGAACTTGGCCTTTTTTTTTGTGAAAAAGCCAGCAAAAATCGTATGCATTCATTCTAGCTAAAAATATAATTGGCCCAATTCACAAAATTTGGGAAATAAGTCAATTGTGGGTTTCTCTGGAGCTGATAAAATTTTGGTGCGATTAAAAAAAAACCCCTACTTTTTCTTGCAAAATGACCCTGCAAAAATCATCAAAATCTAAAATAAAAGACTGCGTATACTCAATTGCATTAATTAAATGCTTATTCTACGCGTAATATTTGACAATAAAACGAATAAGACCAACCCCATAACTCTAGGACTAACCGTTCTCGAGATATTTTACCTTTTCGTACTTTTGTTCCGGCGCCTTTGTCTAATTACCAAATAAAAACAAAAATTGAATTAAAAGTGCAAATTCAGTGTCATTTCAAATAAGTATATGTGTTATTTTGTGCCATGAAACTCAATTTAATGAATTATGAAAGAAATAAAGAGAAAATGAATTTATGTCTGTAGGGAAAATCATGTGCTGCCCATACCAGATATTTTTAATGGTATTGACAACTCTGTTTTGTCTAGAAACTTCTCCGTTACTGATTTTGGTGTTATTTATACTTCTGATTTCTCTTTTTCATCTCATATTACTTTCCTTATATACATAATGTATAAGGAAAGTATTGTGACGGGGTCGAAAATTCGAATTCGAGTTTTCGACGTGAGAGCACGTTTCAAGCATCCCTAATCACGAATCAAACATTTTTGAAGTTATGTCTGTGTGTGTGTGTGTGCGTGAAAGTATGTGTGTGTGTGTGTGTGTGTGTCAGTGAGTCTATGGACACGATAACTAACGAAAGAATGGACCGATTTGAACAAAATTTGGTGCAAAAATCACAATCCGTAAACACTGGAAGCTTATTGTTTTTATACGCAATCGAATGTTCAGAACCCCCCTAAATTGTCGAGGGAAATTTTGAAAAAATCGTCAAAAAATCAAAACAACTAATAAAGTTGCGCAAATAGATATTTCTTATGTAATATTTTATTAGAAAACGATTGACATAAATTTTAAAATGCTAACATGAACCGTTCTCGAGATATTGCATATTTTTCAAAAAAATTATCAAAAAGTCATGTAAAATAAAAAAAAGATATTTCCTATTGAGAAACATGTTCACTTTTCATATGTAATACCATGCGATAAATTTGGTGACGTCATTTTTATGGAACTAGCTCGTTCCATTCATGAAAAAAGATACTTTAAATAATACTTTTGTATTTGAATGCCAATAGTCATTTATCTGCTGTAAGAATAACTTATTTCTCCGTCCATAACGCTTGGCGATATTTTGGCGACGAATTTGGAGGAATGTCGCCAACTTGGCGACATTTTTAAGTGCTGCCAAATTAACAAAAATCTCGCCAAATGGATAAAAATGACGCCAAATCAATGAAAATGGCGAATAATTGAAGGAAATTCAATATTTTGGAAAGAATATAAGTATCTACTATAAGAATAACATTTTTTTAACTATAAAAGTAGTAAATTCATTGCATTATATAAGAAAAGTCATGTGTTGTCCAAATCAGATTTTTTTTTATATTTGTTCTTAATCCTACAGGAAACTTCTTTACATAAGGAGGTTTACTCAGTATTTTATGAATGTGAATATTGTTATTGTTATCTTTAATGCCTTGGTCAGATCGAGTTTTCAATATGCCTACATTATATACAGCTCTTTTCCTGTAGTTTATGTTAATAACGCTGAAATTTTTTAAAATAAATTTTTGAGGTATTTATATTATAAGAAAACTGGTACTAACTGCTATGCTTTATCTGTTGTCTTTGTTTGAAATGTGTTTAATGTTAAAAGCTTACAGAACAGAAGAGATTTCATTTTGTTGTATCCATGTCTTAACCATATCCTTCTGATTGTATCCATGTCTTAACCATGTCTTTCTGATTGTATTCATGTCTTAAATGAAATCGGGGTTCATGTTCCTCAGTACTCAATTAGAACTATTAGTATATGGTCTGAAAGAAATTTTGGTACTAATATTGGTTGTTATTGTGCCATAAACAACTTTAACAGTTCCCCTGATAATCTTGATGTTCTTTATTCATCTACTCCCGCTTTTAAAAATCACTTTTTATAGATATTTTGTTTTTTAATTTATCCTGCAATGTTTTTATCTGTATATTTTTGAATTGTATCTTATCTTGTAAGCTGTTACTGTAACTCTATCCTGTAGTTTGCATTCTTTTTAAATAAATAAATAAAAATAAAAATAATATTAAATTCGAAAAATGCTTAAATACAATAGAATTTATGTACACTGATCTTTCCAAAGTATTGTCTCAATAGGATAGAAATTTTTCATGCACCACGACCGAGCAACTTAATATCAACAAATTTTTAACACATTTATGGTACTGTAACACTACAATGAGTCACACTACCATAAGTTAAGTATTCGCATCTCTGTGGAGGTCCAAATAGTATTGTTAACCATACATTGCGATCCATTGAATAAAATATCTTTAATTTTAATGAATTTATATAGTAAATTTCTAAATGTAAATATATAAATCTGATGTGGGCAACACATGACTTTCCTTATATAATGCAATGAATTTACTACTTTTACAGTAAAAAAAATAGGTTTTTCTTATAGTAGATAGGTTTTTCTTATAGTATGGTCATCATTTTCATTGATTTAGCGCCATTTTAATCCATTTGGCGAGATTTTCGTTAATTTGACAACATTTGAAAAAGTCGCCAAGTTGGCGACATTCCGCCAAATTCTTCGCCAAAATCTCGCCAAGCTTTACTGACGGAGAAATAAGTTATTCTTATAGCAGATAAATGACTATTGGCGTTCAAATACAAAAGTATTACTCGAAGTATCTTTCCTCATGAATGGAACGAACGAGCTAGATCCACAAGAATGATGTCACCCAATTTATCGCATGGTATTACCTATGAAAAGTGCACATGTTTATCAATAGGAAATATATTTTTTTTTATTTATATAACTTTTTGATAATTTTTTTGAAAAATGTGCAATATCTCGAGAACGGCTCATGTTAGCGTTCTAAAATTTATGTCAATCGTTTTCTAATAAAAAATTACATAAGACATGTCTATTTGCGTAACTTTATTAGCGGTTTTGATTTTTTGACGATTTTTTCAAAATTTCACGTGAAAATTTAGGGGGGTTCTGAACATTCGATTGCGTATAAAAACAATAGGCTTCCAGTGTTTACAGATTGTGATTTTTGCACCAAATTTTGTTCAAATCGGTCCATTCTTTCGTCTGTTATCGTCTCCACAGACTCACTGACACACACACACACACACACATACTTTCACACACACACACAGACATCACTTCAAAAATGTTTGATTCGTGATCAGCGATGCTTGAAACGTGCTCTCCAGTCGAAAACTCGAATTCGAATTTTCGACCCCGTCACAATACTTTCCTTATACATGATGTATATAAGGAAAGTAAAAATATAACAGAAAAATCTGATGTGGGCAACACATGACTTTCCTTATATAACGTAATGAATTTTCTAATTTTACAGAAAAAAAAATCTGATGTGGGCAACACATGACTTTCCTTATATAATGTAATGAATTTACTACTGTTACAGTAAAAAAAATAGGTTTTTCTTATAGTAGATACTAATATTCTTTCCAAGATATTGAATTTTCGACAATTAGTGGTCATTTTCATTGATTTAGCGTCATTTTTATCCATTTAGCGAGATTTTCGTTAATTTGGCAACATTTCAAAAAGTCGCCAAGTTGGCGACATTCCGCCAATTTTGTCGCCAAAATCTCGCCAAGCGTTATGGACGAAGAAATAAGTTATTCTTACAGCAGATAAATGATTATTGGCGTTCAAATACAAAAGTATTACTCAAAGTATCTTTTTTCATGAATGGAACAAGCTAGATCTACGAGAATGATTTCACCCAATTTATCGCATGGTATTACATATGAAAAGTGAACATGTTTCTCAACAAGATTTTTTTTTCAATTTTATATGACTTTTTGATATTTTTTTTGAAAAATGTGCAATATCTCGAGAACGGTTCATGTTAGCGTTCTAAAATTTATGTCAATCGCTTTCTAATAAAAAATTACATAAGAAATGTCTATTTGCGTAACTTTATTAGTGGTTTTGATTTTTTGACGATTTTTTCAAATTTTCATTCGAAAATTTAGGGGGGTTCTGAACATTCGATTGCGTATAAAAACAATAGGCTTCCAGTGTTTACGGATTGTGATTTTTGTACCAAATTTGGTTCGAATCGGTCCATTCGTTCGTCAGTTATCGTCTCCACAGACCCACTGACACACACACACACACACACACACACACACATACTTTCACACACACACACACACACACACACACACACACACACACAGACATCACTCCAAAAATGTTTGATTCGTGATCAGGGATGCTTGAAACGTGCTCTCCCGTCGAAAACTCGAATTCGAATTTTCGCCGCCGTCACAATACTTTCCTTATACATTATGTATATAAGGAAAGTAATAAGCACATAGGAACTCTTGAACGAAATTGAACGTAATTATTTTGATAAATTTTACTCTTCCTTGAAGTTTCCATGAAATTTGAGATTTTCCAATTCAAAATTCCATGAAATGCTGAGTTATTTCAGCCGGGCGCGGTAGCCGATTGGTTAGCGCGCTGGAGTTGCACTCGGTAGGCCCGGGTTCGATACCAGCCACTGCCAAAACTGTCGCCGTGTTCATGCGGAGTACGATCACGTTAAACATGTGGGTCCGAAAGTCCTTCCAAGAGGTTGGTGGTAGGGGAAGGAGAGTACGGTCCCTGTGGATGCCTCCCCCACTGGGTTCCGGTCTAAATTGGGTGGCACTTCCCGACCGTCAAATAGTTACCTTACACCTTTATGGTAGGTCGGACGGTCTGGGTTTCAACAACAACAACAACATGTAATTTCAGTCCGGCCGCCCAAATTGCTGCTCTTAGTCTACGGATGAATCGGACGGCCTGGGTTTTCGACATGTAATTTAAGTGTGATATTTGGAACGTAAGATCCACCCACGTTCAGTTTTGCTGAAACTAATTTTGATAAGATTGTTTTCTCGTAACATTTTTGTTCCATTTCTATAACAATGTTGCATCAAAAACCAAGCCTAAATTCTTTTTTCCCACTCTTCATTTACTTACGAAAACACTTAACTGTCATCGTCGGTTCCATTTCTCTTTTGTCATCCTGGAATTATACCTGTCGTTCAGTCACATTTATTTCTGTCTTCCGCAACCGCCTCTTCATCTATTATCTGTCTCTGATACCTCTTTCCATGCTTGATAAGAGTTTTATTTTTTCCGAATTTTCAATCTTTTTTAATTCTTCACATTTTTTCTGTGATTCGTATAAAAACTGATTATCGATATAACCATGACACGGTTATTCTGATTGGTTTCTTCGCTTTCAACTTTGACTCAATTTTGTGATAATATAGCAAAATCTTCTGTCTTGCTATTCAGAGCCCACTTTAATGATAACAGTTTGACATTTCGTCCCAGTAGCTCAACGGTAGAGCGTCTACTGACCAGTTCGGAGATCCAAGGTTTGACACCCGTCTAGGGCAGCAAGGCGCCCGAACAAATCAACCCTGTAGGTTAGTGCAAAGATGTCGGAGGTCTGAAAACCCCAGACCGTGCGACTCACATAATGGGTTTAGAGTAGCTAGGTGCACGGCCGGGAAAGGATACCTTCTGCACTCAGGAGGCACTCAAAGTCTACCATCCCACCAAACGAACATTGATTTAAATCTAAAAAGATAACAATGGATGAAAAATTTTGTGGTTAAACAGACTGTTTTACATTATATTTGAACTTGACAAGTACGTCCATTTTTCAAAAATGAGAAAAGGGTTATTGCGGATATAAATAAAAAGATCGTTGAAAAATGAAATTTAGAGTTAGGTATATTACATAATGAAAAATAGATTAAAATTAAAATTAATATTAATATTAATTAATTAAAAATTAAGGAGGCCTGAAAGTGACTCTAGTATGACTAGTATGGATTCATTGGACTCTGGAAGATTGAGTGCCGATTTCGAATTAAGAGGATACTAACCTGAGTAAAAAATAGTAGACTCAGGAGGCTAACCTGCGATAAAAATGGCAGGAAATAGTCAGTCACATTGTCAGTTACCCGCCAATCTGACATTAGACGGAGGAGAATGCAGAATCCACTTCAAAGATAAGAACTTGCTATTTCGTCCCAGTATCTCAACGGTAGAGCTTCGTCTGGCCAGTTCTGAGATTCAGGGTTCGATTCCGGGTTGGGGCAGCAAGATTCTTTGCACAGTATACTTTTCGGAAGGGGATTCATTTCCGCCCTCGGTTGAGTTAATGGCGTGACGAACACAAAAAATGTATGGCGGCTATTTTATCACTACAAATAATTTAAACTGTTAATTTTCAGGATCATTGGACCATAAATACACCCCTTTATGCATAATTTTGTGAACTTTTGTCCTATGCTACCATGTTAAAAAAATATATAAAATTTCGAATCAACTATTCTCACGTTTTTGCTCAAATTACAAAAAAAATATTTCTAGTTCTAGATTTTTCGATAACAAAGCCAGATATAAGGTTTTTGTGAAAATACGTTAATGTTTGTGGTAGCTATTATATATTGTGGCAGCACACAATGAATCGAGCACAGACATACAGACGGACTCTTTTGATTGATACGATACTTGAAAATGTACCCCTCGGGGTAACTTACCACCCACGGGGGGCTAATGACGTCACGAACAAAAAAATTGTATCGCAGCTATTTTGCACAACAATGAATGAAACTGTTGCGCCTCATGATCATGGAGACTTCAATAACCCCGTTTATGCATGGTTAGGTCCGAGGGGAAAATCCATTAATATGTGTGGCTGCTATCGGGTACGCAAGAATCGACCACATACATTAGGCAGACAGACGAACATGACTCCAAAAATAGTCAAAACGTGTTAAGAAGGGCCTAAAGCATATATTGGCATCAAAATCTCGAAATCGAAAATTTTCGTGGAAACTATGCTTTATCCAAGCTATATTCTATATAGCATTAGCAGAAGTAAAAATTCTGAGATCCTTTGCAAAAATGATACTCCAAACTGGCCTCCGGGACGCCCCTGAATGTGCTGGTCACAAGATCTTATTTTTCTTCGTATATGCTGAAATACTTTTTATATAGTGGTAAAATTTTTATAGAGTGGTTCATTTTTTTAAGCAATGGTAAAATTTTCGTGAAAACAATACTTTATCCATTCTATATTCTATATAGCATTAGAGAAAGTAAAAATTCTGAGATCCTTTGCAAACATGAAACTCTAAGCAGGCCTCCGGAACGCCCCTGAAAGTACTGGTCAAGATTATTTTTCTTCATATATGCTGAAATACTTTTTATTTAGTGGTAAAATTCTAATATATTTTCATGGGGTGGGACAGCCCAGTGATAAAGGTAGAGTGTACTGCACTCGGAGAATCTGGGTTCGATTCCTATCTCTGCCCAAACTGTTCCCGTGTTGGGGTAGGGCAAGGAAGATACGGTCACTGTGGGTGCCGCCCCCACTAAGATTCCGGTCTAAATTGGGTGGCACTGCGCTATTCGTCCAAACTGTACTTACACCTTCGGGTAGGTCGGATGGTCTGGGTAAAAAAGAATCTATTTACATAGCGTTATAAAGGATAATTAAAATGCCCATACTTCTGTGGCAGCAGCCGACTCTGCTCCTGCCAAAAACATCGATCGAAGGAATTAGTACAGCTAGGAATCAGTACCCGAATTATAAATTCGGATCCAAAGCTAGCGTTTGGTCTAACCTTATAATGTCTGTCTAGTAAGCTCTGGGTCCCGAGTTCGGGCCTGGCTCGGGACCAATAACATCAGTTCCTACACTTCCGTCTACGCCTCTTGGTAAATGGTCTTCGAATCTTCTAAATTTAGATATTTTACTCCTCCTTCCCCCCCCCCCCCAAAAAAAAACTCATCTTTCTGTTAATCTTTTTATTTCCTCTACGAGTTTACGACGTGTCCGAGAATAAGTACTAATATAGGTAATCTCGGGAAAAGGGTTGTGACTGCAGTCTTAAATAAGTACCTTCTTTACCAAGCTGCGTATCGGATACAGGCCACTGAGTCTCTCCCTGTGTTCACGCCACTTCTTTTGCAACCCTCTGCTGCTCCGGAGTGAAATAGGCTTTTCATTTTTTTAGGGCTGTTACGTTCGAAAGATAATCACTCATCAAGCTTGGATGGCAGCGGGAATATAGAAAAACTTTGTTTCTAAATTGGGTAAGGACTTAACTGCTTTAAGAGATAAAAAAAAAAACTCTTATTGATACGGTAATGATGTGTAAGGGATGATATAACTTTTGGAGTGTGTTAAATGCATTCCGCCACTTTCTTACAAACCGATTCGTTTGGATTGAACATTCTTTGCTTTTCCGGGCTGCTGCACTGATAAACTTTATTTTTTAATTGAATAATTTACATTGTGGGTAAAAAGCGTCTAACTGGGGTGTTTGTTATAAATTTGCAAAAAGAAAAAAAATCTGATCTGGACAGCGCATGGATTTCCCTACATAATGCAATGAATTTCCCTTTTTAACAGAAGGGGATTATGACGTACAAGCAACACGGTACAATGTTTTTGGCATTATATAAGAAATACCATTACATAAATGGGCTTTGTGGCTGCTTTAAGAGAAAAAAAACCTGTTATTGATACGATAATGATGTGCAAGATATATAACTTTTGGAGTGTTAACTGTATTCCATCACTTTCTTACAAACCGATTCGTTTTTATTGGACATTTCTTTGCTTTCCCAGGCTGTTGCAATGGAAAAATTTTTACTTTCCTCATATACAAAATGTACAAGGAAAGTGTTGTGACGGGGTTGAAAATTCGAATTCGAATTTTCGACGGGAGAGCACGTTTCAAGCATCCTTGTTCACGAATCAAACATTTTTGAGGTGATGTCTGTGTGTGTGTGTGTGTCAGTGAGTCTATGGAGATGATATCTCACGAACGAATAGAGCGATTCAAATGAAATATGGTACAAAAATCACAATCCGTGAATACTGGAAGCCTATTGTTTTTAAACGTAATCTAATGTTCAGAACCCCCTAAATTTTCGAGTGAAATTTTGAAAAAATCATCCAAAAATCAAAACCTTTAATAAAGTTACGCAAATAGACATTTCGTATGCAATTTTTCTTTAGAAAACGATTGACATAAACTTTAGAACGCTAGCATGAACCGTTCTCGAAATATTGCACATTTTTCAAATAAATTTATCAAAAAATCCCATGAATTAAAAAAAAATATTAACTGTTGAGAAACATGTTCCCTTTCATATGTAATATCATGCGATAAATTGGGTGACATCATTCCTCGTGGATCTAGCTCGTTCCATTCCTGAGAAAAGATACTTTGAGTAATACTTTTGTATTTGAACGCCAATAGTCATTTATCTGCTATAAAAATAACTTATTTCTTCGTTCATAACGAGGCGAGATTTTGGCGACGAATTTGGTGGAATGTCGCCTTTTTGAAATGTTGCCAAATTAATGAAAATCTCGCCAAATGTATAAAAATGACTCTAAATCAATGAAAATGACAATTAATTGTCGAAAATTCAATATCTTAGAACGAATATGAGTATCTACTATAAGAAAAACCTTTTTTTTTTTTTACTGTAAAAGTAGTAAATTCATTGCATTATATAAGAAAAGTCATGTGTTGCCCACGTCAGATTTTTTAAAAATATTATTTGGCTAATATTATTTATCTAATTAATATAATATTATTTGGCGTTTGTTTGAATAATTTACATTGTGGGTAAGAAAGCGTCTGACTCGATGTTTGTTATAATTTTCCTAAAAAGAGAAAAAAAAAATCTAACCTGAGCAGCGCATGAATTTGCCTACATAATGCTATGAATTTACCTCTTTCACAGAGGGGATTGGGGCGTACAATCAACATGACGCAATGTTTTTGACAGTGAATAATGAAAAATCTGATATGGGCAGCACAATCTGATATGGGCATGCAGACCCATATTCACGTTCACTTTATTTCTTCAATAATAATTCATTATATTGAGTTTAATCGCACAAAATAACACCCATAATTATTTAAAATTACACTGAATTTGTATTTTTAATTCCATTTCCGCTCTCATTTGGTAACTGGACTTATTTTCAAAAGTAGCGTAGCGAAAATGCGAAAAATAAAATATCTCGGGAACGGCTAGTCCTTGTGTAATGGGTTTAATCTTATTACATTCATCGTTAAAAATTACGTACAAAATTTTTGGAGTGTATTAAATGTATTTCGCCATTTTCTTACAAACCGATTCCTTTGGATTGAACATTCTTTGCTTTTCCGGGCTTTTGCACTGGTAAATCTTTTTTTTTAATATTATTTAAATACATTATTTAGCGCTTATTTGAATAATTTATAATATGGGTAAAAGAGTGTTTGCTTCGGTGTTTGTCGTAATTTTGCAAGAAGTAAATCTGAACTAGACAGCTGACTAATTCCCTTACACAACTGAATGAATTTACCTCTTTTACAGAGGAGAATTATGATGCACAAGCAACATGGCGCGATGTTTTTAACATTGAATAATCTCACGCAAATTGAAATGGTTTTGAAAACTTTTTATTCCGAACAGCATGACTTATTACTTTCTCATACTATGCAATGTAGCATAAAGTATTGGTTTCACAAAAATTTTCGAATTCGCGATTTTGATGGCAATATATGTTTTAGGACCTCCTGAACACGCTATGACTATTTTTGCAGTGATGTCCTTCTGTCTGTCTCTCTGATGCCTGTTGTAGATTTATTGTGTGCAAGATGGCTGCTACAAATATTATTGGATTTTCACGAAATTTTATACCCGGCCTTGTTATTGAGAAATCTAGAACGATTTTAATTCGAGCGAGAACTTCAAAATTTAATATTTTCTTAACATGGCACCGGGGGTGTACATTGTCAAGTATGATATCAATTGAAAGATTTTGTCAAGCCCTTTAAAGTGAAGGGTAACACGCTATAATTGTAACCATTTGAACCTACAATACCGATTTTTCAAAATTTTAATTGTAACATTTGAAAAACAAAAATAAAAAAACAAGTCACCTAGGAATAGATTATGGTATGAGAAAGTCGAGTGGTGTCACACTCCAGTTAATTCATATTCACGTGAAAAATCGTTATCACAATGCAATAGACATTTAATTAATATCCCGCGAAATAAATGACTATGGGTGATTTTTTGGGCGCCAAAAGGCAAAACTATTACAAAAAAGTATTTTCTTCCGTGAAAGATACATACTCAATTCCACTAGAAAAATGTTAATAATATTAACATTTGATTGCATTTGGAAAATAATGTTACATATGGAAAATGAACACATTCATGATACTTGTTGCTTTTTTTTTAATTTTATCTAAACCAAAATCACATTATTCCGAGAACAAACTAACTGCAAGGTCGTTATAAATTTCCCTCACAGAAGTGGAAAATTAATGGCGTGGGAATAGGAGAAAGAAAAGAAAACTGATGATATTTTTTCATGCAAGAATCTTTTTATTTCTATATATGATTCATATTTGCCAGAAATGTTGCAAATATGTGGTTCCAGTAATGATTTATTTACGTTTGCAGTGAGATTTTGCCATAGATTTTGAAAGACAAAAAACTGATATCAATTTTGAAAAAGCGTAACAGCGTTTGCAGACAATTTGAATGCTCTTGGATATCATATTACATATTCAAATATAGTGACTTTTCAAGGTGATTATTTTCAGAATGTTTTTACATAATGACTTTTCAAGGGTTTTCACTTTATTTTATTTATATTTTGGCCTATTTTAAAAGCCAACAAGAAAGAGCAATCATACATAAAACATTGATTATAAAACACTTTCCAACTACAATGCAATTTATTTAAACATCTCTAAAATGCGCTACATTCAGCGGTAATATTTTTAAAATTATCACAATACTACAATAATTTATTATATTTGAAAACTTAAAACTTCATCGAAAAAAATGAACGTGTATGTATGATTGACGTCAAAAAAAAATAAATGTATTCAAAAAAATTAATTGTATTCAAATGACGTCATTAAAATATAAATCGCCTGATTCTCTGTAAAAGCTGTAAATATTTCATTCACATACTTTTATTCCATTGCTTTCATTCATCACGATACTACAAGAATTTAATTTATTTTAAAACTTAAAACTATGGAGGTAAAAGTAATTCAACTCTGTGCTTAAAACTTCATCGTAAAAGTCAGCTTTAAAATCGTCTGCTTCTCTATGTAAAATCAATGATTGTTTCATTCATATCAGCTATATTGCAGACTCGAGCTAAATAATTTTGTGTTAAAGAAATTCAGCTATTCCTATACAACTCATCCTATATCTTTAAATGTTTATATTCTCCAAAAGTGAAAAATTAGGCTTCGTTGTAGAAATAATCAAAGTTTGATGATCATTTAAACTAAAATATATTGTAATTGCGTTGTTTCAGAATATAGATGCACAGAAATTAAGCAAAAATAAAGCGGTTTAAGGACGGATGCAACACTAAATATAAATTAAAAAGAACTTTAAAAATCACGATTTTGACGCAAGATGGAAGGCATTGATCATTTAAGCTCAAATGTATTGTAATTGCGTTGTTTCAGGATATAGATGCATAGAAATTAAGCAAAAATAAAGCGGTTTTAGGAAGAATACAACACTAAATATAAATTAAACAAAGCTTTAAAAATCACGATTTTGACACAAGATGGATACCATATTTTATTTTAATGTGGATCACGTGATCTCTTCATATAATATGGGTGTAATTATTATTTTAATTTTTATTTAAAAAACTACCGAATATAATTGGCTGAAATTTTTTTCATATTTTTTATGACATAATTTTAATATTACCTAAAACTTTCGAAGCAATTTGTGAACATTAAATTCGCTTAAAAAATGTTTGAAAAATTAGGTCTCATGGAGTTCAATATATTTTATTTTTTAAAAACCCAGGTTCAATCCAAAACTAATTGGATTATATTATCCATTTATATTTCCATATGTCTCACAGGCCGTCTGAACGACGTACTAAAATTTAATTTTGATAAAGTCATATTTACGGCAGTTATCGTGCAAACGGACAGACAGACAGAATGAACAAACTCATAAACACTTTTCAACTATGTTGTAAAGTGTTAAAAACAACATAATGAAAACAAATTAAAATTTTAGTCCCTACAGCCTCAGGCAACTTCAAAATTCAAGTCAAATCACTAATACAGTGCTACTGTTTAATTCATTAATGACCAAGTTTACTATATATGTATATATAGGATTACGCGATTAGATATCCCGTAAATCAGGACCTGTACTGCTCTGGAACAAGTAGCAAATGTGCAAAGAACTTTACTGCCCAATCGGTGTTCGAACCACAGATCTTCGTACTGGCCAGCCGACGCTCTGCCGTTGAGCTACTGGGATGGTATTTCAAGCTCTTATTGTCGAAGTGGACTATGCATTCTCCACCCCCTAATGTCAGATTGACGTGCAGCTGAAAATCTGTCTAACCACCTACTGCTATTTTTATCACAGGTTAGCTTCCTGCTGCTATTTTGTCCCTCCAGGTTAGTTTCCTGCGTAGTCGTTGACAACCCGATTTAAAATTAGCACTCAATATACCAGAGTCCATGGAATTGGTGCTAGTCGTACTAGAGTCACGTTAAGATCACCGACATCATTGCAATAACCTATATGGCTTGTTTGTCCGGACGTCATTTTAAAAGACCTTTATTAAAAGTTTACGTATTATATTCGCTCTAATCCTTCAGACCGCTTCTAACTCAGAGAAACGTATTGTACTGAAAGAAAAAGCTAAATGAATCGTCTGGACTCACTAATGGAAACTCCTCATGATCTCCGGTCGCAATATTTCGTCTTCTTCTGCGGCTATGATTTAGAACAGGTCTTATGGAAAGACGCGTAAGCCATCCAGTTTTTATTTTCTAAAATCATGACTTATATACGATGCATATCAAGCCACTTTTCCTTACATCCTCACTATAATGAAGTTTTAAATAAAATTTCCACTTTCCGTGAGAAATCTCCCACGGTCCGGCAGCAATTTTTTCTGGTAAGTGGCACAAACTCCAGAATCCAGATACGATAATAGACGTTGCATGAAGTTAGGCGGCAGCATTATCACTACATTTTCTCTAAAGGGCGGCGGCATTATCACTGCATTTTCCCTAAAGGTATCGGAATGTGAATTTTTTTAAAGTAAGAGATCTTATCTTTTCTGACTTAAGTAATTCAAAGTTTTGTGAAAATATGGTATTTCTAAAGTAAGTATAAGCAAGGTATTATGCGGAAACAATTGAATTCCGTCCGTTTTGAACTGCTCTCTGGATTAAGTCTGTCGATTTGGTTAAATTCAGTGATGGACGATACTCTTTCTAATGATCCCCGCATGCGTTGACTTTGTTGTATTATATTACCTATTAAACGTATTGATTTTATAACCTATTAGACGTATTGATTTTATAAAGTTAGATTTTTACTGTCTCATACTATGTAATATAGCGTAGAGAAAATATTATAAAATACTCCTTTGGGGGGGGGAGGGGGTTACCCCCCCTGGGGAGTATATTGTCAAGTATGGTATCAATCGAAATATTTTTTCTAGCTCTTAAAAGTGAAGGTCAATACGTTATAATTAAACAAAAGGTTCTAAAAATGACTTCTGGTTTGTGACATTGCCGGGTATTGCTATATAACAAATTCATTAATATGATCCTGTCCATTGCAGCTAAGAATGGATTAAACTTAATCTTATATGGCTGTCTGTAGGTTCTCAATAAGGATTGACAAAATTATGATGTGTAGTTATATTTGTTTTGCTACGGATGCATTCACTCGCTATTGAAAACTCAGAAAGAAACTGATCCACCGATGCTGGTCGTTGCACTACGAATCGTGATTCCAAATAATTTGGTTAATACGAAAGCATTTTTCCGTTATTTTTCTATTAACAAACAATCTGCTATTCGATTGCAAGAATCTTTTCAACTCATCAGTATAACAATAGCTGGAAGTTTTATTTTATTTTAAAGTTCACAACGTGTGTAGAATGTTAACAAAACCGTTTTGTTATCTATCGCAAAATACATTGAGGCCGGTAGAGGAGGGGTGAATTGGCATTGACCTTCATTGTTGTAAAATACTGGCTTGATCTTGTTTTTGAGCATGATTTATAGGGGTGATCAAAGTACATAATGCGCAGAATAATGCCATGCCATGGTAATGTTTAAGTCAGCGTGAAAGTTTGCAGTGTATAAAAATTGTCTGGCCCGCCGAATGAAACTTTACTAATATGTATCCTATTAGACTTAAAAATGCTTAACGCATTGTGAAATGCCGGTTTATAGTTTCCTAAATAAAACCGGAAACGTGCAGATACAAAACTTTGTACTCTCATATTTATTTCGTGTTAAAATATAAACCTCCAAAATTAAATGGCGAGATAATGACGGAAAATATCTAACAATATAAATATAATAATTGTCGGACATTTGTGACTATCCTGACCCCCCCCCCCCCCCCGATGAACTAGAAAACAGAATCTTTGCAATAGTATCAATCACTGGACAGAACCTAACGGAACAGTATTTTCAATCCTTTCCACCAAGGCGGAGAAAAAGGGAGGGTGAAAGGTCTTTTCAGTGAAACAGACAAAATGGGGGATCTAAGAATCCCCATTTTTGCCGGACAAAATAGTAGTAAGGTTTAAAAGTCTTTCCAGGCTCCCGAAAATCCATTGGTAACCTTGAAGGATTTACATACTTACAATGTCGATCAAGAGACAGAATTTGCATACTTACAATGTCGATCAAGAGACAGCTGATTAGTGTTTATTAGTACCATGTAGTTAAAAATGTAGAACGCAATATTTCAAAAACTTTAGGTCACATTATACTAAAAAAGAAAAACTTCTTCAGAGCTATCATTTCTATAAAGGTATCACTTAGTAAAATCAGATAAGGAACGTTTGAGTTATGGGCGTTAATAATCATTCCCCTCCCCCACCATAAGGTCAATGCATTCTGAGAACGAAATCATGAAAAAGAAAGTACCGACAACATAAACATTATCAGAAATTAAATTTAATTTTCAGAGAAATTGAACTATCGCCAACTTGGCGATATTTCTCAAAGTCACCAAGCTGACGATATTTTGCCAAATTCTTAAGCTCGTCATAGGCTTGTAATTTCTTAAACACATCGTAGGTTTGGGACTTCTTAAGCTCGTCATAGGCAAATATCTTTTTCATTAAAACTGAGTAGAAAGAAGTCCAGCACTTCAGACATTTTTAACATTTTGCCAACATTCTAGGGCGAGTCAAATAAAATTACATCGATTCTGGCTATACAGTGATAACGAGCTGCAGCATCGCCAAAAATAAAAGGTTGTGAGGGAGGTTGCCATTAACCTTTTGCTTACCGGTGGGACAGCGTCCACCCCAAACGAAGAATCTCCCAAAAAGACAGGTATTTGACATACCCTATCCCAAACAGCTTGACCCCCTTTTGCAGACATGCAATCGATCCCCCATTGTTGACGTCAATGTCTGCAAAGGGAGATCGAACTGTTTGGAATAGGGTATGCCAAATAGCTGTCTTGAGAGGTTCTTCGTTTGCGATTAACACTGTCCCACCCGTAAGTAAAAGGTTAACCAGTTCTCTAAATATCATTATTTCCGAACAACTTTAAAGGGGTTCGTTGGATTCCTGGAGGTGTTACAGTATTGTGGCAATTAATTGAGAAATGTCATTTTTTTCGTTTTATCACACGTAAGCTTAGGAAAAAGCACTCCAAATTAGCTCAGAGTTCAAATTGCAGTTATTATCAAAGTAGCAGGTGTTCGTATGCACCTGGTAAGTAGCAGGTGTTAAAATTCCTCCGCCAGGTGGCAGGTGTTCCGCAGTGGTAGTTTCTCAGTTGTTGCGGGGCTCATTAGCGTCATGGATATCAGCGCGGAAATAAGAGCTAAAGTTATTGCGCTTAGAGAACACACTTCTAAGACGTTCGAGGAAATAGGTAAAATATGTGGAGTGAGTACAGCAAGTGTCGGGAGGATCTGGAAGCGGTTTCAGGAAACAGGAAATGCTGGAACCAACCGCTCTGGAAGATGCGGCCGAAAAAGATCAACTTCGACTCGTAACGACAAAACTTTACATCGATTGAGTGTTAAAAATCCTCGATTAGCCAGTTTTGACCTGTCTAAGTCCATGGAGGCAGCTGGTGTTGATATTGCACCTTCAACAGTGCGATACAGGCTGTTAGAACGCGGACGGAGAGCAAGTCGACCTTACAAGAAGCAGCTTCTGACGCTTCGCATGATGAAAAAAAGGTTGGAATGGGCACGGAAATACAAAACATGGACTGAGAAGGACTGGGAGAAAGTTCTCTTTTCTGACGAAACACATTTTGTGGTTCAGGGATTTAGATCTATGTTCGTGAGAAGGAGCCAAGGAGAACCTCTCAATCAGCACCACATCAATCAAGCACCCAAGCATCCGCCCAAAAAGATATTTGGGGTTGTTTCAGCGTTTTGGGGACAGAATCTCTTGTTCCCGTAGAGGGAATGATGAACAGTGCCAGTTACGAAGTCATATTGACCCGAAAAGTGCTTCCAATCATGGCTAAACTGTGGCCGAACGGAGATTGCGTTTTCCAACAAGACAGCGCGCCATGTCACACTTCGAAGCGAATCAAAAATTTCTGCTCAAAAAAAAATATTACCGTACTGGATTGGCCCGGGAATTCACCAGACTTGAATCCCATAGAAAATTTGTGGGCTATTGTCAAAAAACGACTTCACAAATTTGACTGTACGACGATGGACAAGCTAATTTCGGCCGTTATTGACATATGGTTCAGAGACGTTGAAATTAAAACTACATGTGCTAGTCTAGTACATTCCATGCCGAAACGTGTCTGTGATGTTATAAAGTCTCGGGGAGGTCATATCACTTATTAGTTTTAAATGTAGCCATAGAAAACTAGAATAAAACTGAATTTTATAAAAAAAACTGCATTTCTCAATTAATTGCCACAATACTGTATGATTACCGCCTTAGAGGCGCCATTGATCACATGGGTCTAATTCCATGTAGTCATGATTCTTGACGAGCTTTGTTTTCCGCATACCCCATCCACCCACGCTTCACAGCTGGCTAACACGAACGACTCGAATTCGATCGTTCACGCAACGAGTGCTTACAGGATCGTTGTCGCCCCTGTTTTCTGCGTGAATCTATTCCTCGCTCCCGTGACCATTTTGTTTCTGATTGAATATTACATGCTATCAATGAGGAATTTCGAGAACTGTGACACCTTATTGTCCGCGTGTCGTGACCGGATATGGTGATAGGAACAATGACCACATATGGCTTGTGGAAATAGTTTTTCTGTTCCACTTCAGTAGGAGGGATCAATTCAGCGAGATAAATTCACCATTCGTATGTTTTTCGGGTAGTTTGCCCTGTTATATTGCCGCTTGAAGATATGTCGTGCATTTAAAATTGGATTTTTTTTATATTATAATTTGATTTTTTATCAGTATTTGGGTTTTTTTTTTTTTACCACGAAAGTGGTCCTATTGTTCCTCAGCAGTTATAACAGCACTTACATATTTTGCCCTGCATGTAATGCTGAAGAAGGCATTATTGGATGAGTGACTTAGCGATAACTACTGGCAGATAAATTTCAGGATCGCTGCTGCTAAGAAAATGATTGGTGGATTTATTTTCGTCTTTCTGATTCTGTAGATTTTTCATTGTTTTAAAATGTTTAATACACCGCCTATTTCATCAGCATAAGGAAACGCTTTAAAATAACGTGATTAGATTGCGAATTAACCGTTGTCATTTTAAATAATTTATCTTTTCTGCCCAGAATGCAAAAAAAAAAATTATTATTTATAAGGTGATGTATAAAATTTTCTGTTCTCGAATCTAAAATTTACCGCAAATTTTCATACATTGTGTGAATTTTTATTTATAACTTTTTAAAATTGACATCATCTGGACGACATTCTTTTTTCAAACTAAACAAAAGCTAACTCTACCTAAAACAAATGCTTTCCAAGCAGATGCGGGTTAAAACTAGACCTAAATAGGCCTAGAATATCTAGGCCTAGAATATCTAGAAGACAACAGTCATCTGCAGACTTAAAATCGCCAAGCAGTTAGTGATTACTTTCCAGATAGTTTGTTTTATGATTTGCACCCTGAGTGCTGTGATAATAATATTGTGAATTAAAAAATTATTAAAACTGGGAATTTTGAGTATAGCCTGAGCTAAATTTTGAACATTGGAATCCGGTTACCTGGTGGGATTGAATCTGTTTTCCTCAAATCGAGGTTCACGAAAATGTGACTCATTTCAAGGTTTTTTTTTTGTTTTATTTTTTTGCTTAGAAGCGCCCCCTACAGGCGGGTTCTGTGACTGTGAACTTAACTTACCCGCTGCAGCTCAGTGTGCCTTGACTAAATTTTAAAGACATTGGAAGCCGGCTACCTGCCAGGACTGAAATTATTTTCGAAAATCGAGATTTGCAAAATTGTGACTCATTGCAAGTTTTCTTTGCTTATGCTTATAAGCGCCCCCTACAAATGGGTTCTGTGACTATGAACTTAACTTAGCCGTTGCAGCTGTAGCCGAGACTAACTTTAGAAAACATTGGAATCCGGCTAATTAGTAAGACTGAATTTACTTTTTTTCAAATCGAGGTTCTCAAAAATGTGGCTCATTGCAAATTTGCTTGCTGCCATTATAGATATCAGCTATTCCATTCTAACGAAGACATACCATTTGCAAAACTGGATCTAGGGTGGTATTTCTTGCAATGGAAGCGTAATCCTAACTATAGTAATTAACTATTCTTCCGCTACTGCTTTTAAGCAAAGTTCATTTTCGCAACTTCGGTGCATGAATTTAAGCAGATTATAGGTTATATTCATATCTCTTCCTGCCCAACACTTCGCCAACAGAAACTAAATCCCCAGAACTGGGATTTTCCACAGTCGGTTGCCTTTGTGAAGAATAATACTGTCTCACCTTTGAAGTTGCCGACAAGATGGCTTAATACCCTCGCGTGACATTTAAATTACAGTTTAGAGTGCCCCCGTAAAGGATGGGATGATGTCTTTAGTGGATTCATTTTATTCGATGGAATTTTCTTTATGCATATTTTATTTGTTTAGGGCATTTATTTGCTTTCTTGGCCGTTTACTTTCAAGAATTGTTGCGTAACCTTTTACAAAAATGTTTTCAAAAGTAATTCTAAAAGGTTTTGAATATATGACGGAAGCAATTTTGTTCTTAAGATGTAGTTGGGGATTGCTGCGTTGAACTCCGTCGTATAGAATTCATATATCTATGTGAATTAGGCGAAAATATGTGTAGTATACTAATTCCATTTAGGCTAATTCCTTTCTACGCGTGAATACTGTCTGCACTTTTTCAAAATTTTTACATTATTTACTACTTTTTTTTATTTTATTTATTTATTTATTTTTCGTGCAGCCAAGATTTGGCCAATCCGCGATACACATTAATACCGATAATCCAATGAAAAATTGCAGTTTTCCCTGTAATGTTTTAAATAGGCAGAATGGAATTAGTGTGTGACAAGCTCAAGGTGATATTGCCAGATCATTAAATTAAAATAAAATTAACTGTAGCTTAACTCGACTTTCTCATACCAGAATCCATTTTTTGTAACTTTTTTTGCCAAATTTTACAAGAACATTTTTGAAAAATCGGTATAGTCTTTTAAATCGAATATTGGCTTAATTAGGGTCTGTCATGACCACGAAATCATTCAGCCTTCTAGGTCACCATCAGGCTGTTTCTGGAATGTCTGCAAAGTTTTTGTCGTCAATTCCTTCCATCCCTGACGAAGAAATCGAAAATCCAGCTCCGTACGGTTTGGACTCGTATAGTCTATACTATGTAAAGATTTAGCTTTCTAAGTCACCAGGAGATTTCTGGAGGGGGTGTAGGAATATCTTTTGATAATAAAAACCATTTTTTTTACTCCCCGGGGGAGAGAATCGAATATCCGATTATGTTAGGATCTGCATTGAGGACAATACTATAATACAAAATATATACCACATAGTTGGATCAAAAATTTGATATATGGAATAAGAACAAAATATATTTGGAATTTTGTAGAACAGAGTACAAACATCGACAATAATACGGATTATACTAATTTGGCTATACTTCGGGATTACATTAAACTATGCGCTACGAACTTGAATATAGATTTGAGAATAAATAATAACAAAATAATGAATAGAGAATTTTTTATGGTAATTTTTTGTAATAAGAAATATGACACTTTACCATTATCGCGTATTGTAAATGAATGCAACGATCTATTGACAATTAAACATATCAAAGCTCGTGTGACTGTATTGCACATGCACCTGCACCTACAAACATTGCACCTGCTGCTGTAAGTGCAATGTGTCTGTCGGCGATTTCCCCAAACGCTGGCAAAATTTGATATTCGTACGTTGTTCTTCAAACGCCATTTCCGTTTTCGACGAACACGAACGACTACAGTTCACTGACACGCATTGTCTGGAAAAACACCTGCTTCTTCCTTTTCACATCCCTCATCACATTCCCTATGCCACGGTTAAATAGTTCCTCTCACCTCCAATCAAGGTGGGAGGTATAAGCACAGTCTCCGAACTTTTTGATCCTACCTTGTATATATATATATATATAATATATATGATAAAATAAACAAAAATAAATTGAAAAACAAAAAATTAGAAAATAAAATGCATAAATATTTAAAATTTTGAAAATTATCTTCGCTAAAAATATGTAACTTTAGCCAGTTTATAACAACGATTTGAAATCCCTTTTAATGGTGTTAGTGGCATACTCGTTTATTCATTTCTCCTGTGAATCACTTTTATAGTAAGATTTTTCATTTATGATTCCTGTTCATTCTGTTTACCGTTTATTAATTATGGTTGTCCTGCTCCAACTCTTAACTCCCTGGATGGGTTTTCGACTATATTTGTTCCCCTCTGATTCTATGGTTTATTTTCTTCTTCTCCTTCTCCCGAATGCATCTCAACTTTTTCATTCAGTTACAACTGCTCGCGTTCACTGCAAGTCTATACAGGGTTACTTTTCATGGTTTATGGTAATACTTGATTTCTTTAATTTTTCAATTTTCCCTCTATTAATGCTTGTGGTATGAGTTATGACATTTATAGTAACTTACTATTGCTATATCTGAAGCAAGTATTTGTTTGGATTAATTGGGGTTAGATGCTCAGACCTGACGAAGAATCTAGTCTAATTAACCTCCAAAGTAAGCCAGTGCTGTTCATTTCTTTCTTCGGCATGGTAGTCGTGGTATAACTGCTTTGGTGATTTTATTGTTTTAATATTTCGTAAATACTTGGAATTGATTATTATTCTATCTTTTTAATTTATATATATATATATATATATATATATACAAGGTAGGATCAAGAAGTTCGGAGACTGTGATGATATCTCCAACCCTGATTGGAGGAAAGGGGAACTATTTTACCGTGGCGTAGAGGCACATGTGACGCGAGATGTGAAAAGGAAGAAGCAGCTGTTTTTCCAGACAATGCGTGTCAGTGAACTGTAGTCGTTCGCAAGCGAAACGTTTTTCTTCGGTCGCGAACGGTCATTTTGGAACTTGACTTTGCGCTATCTGTTGCGAACGTTCGCAAGCGTCGAGCGTTTTGCGTCGAAAACGCAAATGACGTTTGAAGAACAACGTGCGAATATCAAATTCTGCCAGCGTTTGGGGAAATCGCCGACAGAAACATTGCACCTGCTGCGGCGATTTCCCCAAACGCTGGTAGAATTTGATATTAGCACATTGTTCTTCAAACGCCATTTCTATTTTCTACGAACGCGAACAACTGCAGTTCAATGACACGCACTGTCTGGGAAAACCCTGCACTGCGGACCTACTTCTTCCTTTTCACATCTCGCGTCACATGTGCCTCTATGTTACGGTAAAATAGTTCCCCTCTCCTCCAATCAGGGGTGGAGATATCAACACAGTCTCCGAACTTTTTGATCCTACCTTGCATATGTGTTTGTGGGGAGAAAGAGAGAGATAGGGATCACCAAATAGGCGGCCATGATCATATCTGAAGGCCTACGATTTTTTTTTTTTTTTTTTTTTTTTTGCATCCAACGCTTTTAATAAAGTAAACTGTTTTATAACCCCACATCTGCCATTTCCTCCATTATGGTGCGGGCTGCGCCTCATCCGAAAAACCTTAAGTACATCCATCAAAAGAAAAAAAACCTCACCTTTTTATCACACTCATTTTTAAATTGCCTTATCTTATCAATGCTAAAACAGAGCTGCCTCAGCACCTGGTAACGTGGAAACCGCTCTCTCTTATCACATTTATCGATGTTTTGGAAGTTCTGTCGAAGTTTACGTAGATGTACATCGGATGATAGATGATTCTATAAAATGGTCATTTTGGAACTTGACTTTGCGCTATCTGCTGTAAAATTCCAAAATAATTTTTGCAGTTGTGTATGCTTGACTCACGGGTGACTGCTTTTCCGTTTCACTTAGTTGTGCCTATATAAAGCAACCCAGCAGAAATTAGATCTGTTTCCATGCGAATTGCAATATTTAAAAGCTAATTTCATTCTCAGCTATATTACTTTCCTTATATGCATATAATGTATAAGGAAAGTTGTGACGGGGTCGAAAATTCGAATTCGAATTTTCGACGGGAGAGCACGTTTCAAGCATCCCTGAACACGAATCAGACGTTTTTGAGATGATGTATGTGTGTGTGTGTCAGTGAGCCTGTGGAGACGATAACTGACGAACGAATGGACCGATTCGAACGAAATTTAGTACAAAAATTACAATCCATGAATACTAGAAGCCTATTATTTTTATACGTAATCGAGTGTTCAGAACCCCTTAAATCTTCGAGTGAAATTTTAAAAAAATCATCAAAAAATTAAAATATTTAATGAAGTTGCGTAAATAATCATTTCTTATGTAGTTTTTCATTAGAAAACGATTAAAATAAATTTTAGAACGTTAGCACGAACCGTTCGGAGATATTGTACATAAAAATATTACCTATTGTGAAATATGTTCACTTTTCATCAGCAATATCATGCGATAAATTGAGTGACATCATTTTCGTGAATCTAGCTAGTTCCATTCATGTGAAAAGATGCTTTAAGTAATACTTTTATATTTGGAAGCCAATATTCAGTTATCTGCCACAAGAATAACTTATTTCTCCGCCCATAAGGCTTTGCGAGATTTTGGCGAAATGTCGCCAACTTGGCGACTTTTTAAAATGTTGCCAAATTAACGAAAATGTCACCAAATTGATAAACATGGCGCTAAATTAATGAAAATGACGACTAGATGATAAAGTAATTATTAAAATATGTTAATATATGGACTCTATCGCTTATTGAGGATGCTATCAATATTGATGATTGTTTAGAGCTGCGCGAAGTATAAGTTAATTGAGTATTTTGAAATAGTTACATGTTGTCATCCTGAAAATCGCCCAATGTACAATTCAACGGTAAAAACACAGCGCCGTGGATCTTATACATTTCAGTGAATAATTCTGATTTATACAAAACTTTTAAAAACCTTCTTGTATCCTAAACTGCATTCTCCAATTTAGAGGTTACGACGCAGCAATTCTTCACCGTGTTCTTTAGTAACCTAAATATAAAATGTGATATAAGTATTTCATTGTATGTCATCTCAAATAATGTCTACATTTGACAGGAAATTACGAATTATGCTTGAAAATCTTCCTTGAATAAGAAAAATGGTAACCAGCACTGCAGGTCAACGGAACTCTTTTGCATGATTTAGAATAATGTAGCTAAATTTTGACACCATATCTTTTGAACTGTCAGCTGGGGGTTATCGCTACTCTTTCTTCCCGTAATATAGAAAGCGTCAACCCTAAGAGGTTTCATATAAATGAGAAATGTTATGAATGAATGATTTCTCATAACCTCCTCGCTGTGTGGGATGATGTAACCTATTTTCTTTATCTGTTAGATAAAGCAGTTTCTTTTTTATAGGTCAGGCTATTTTAACTTTTTTTTTAAACTTCAAAAATATTTAAGGGGCTTTCTAAAAATGTTTTCGAATTTATTAGACAATTTTTCGCCTTTTTACTTTCCCTCCTATAATACATTGTAATTTGTAAGGAAAGTATTGGGAACGTATTGAAAGTCGCAACTCGTGTTTTCGACGGATGTACACGTTTTGGCAGCTCTAGAATACGAAAATCCTATTTTAGCGTGACGTGTGTGTGTGTGCGTGCGTGCAATGTATATATCTTCTCTAACACATTGACCAAACTTCATAGAATTTTATAGGTAATTTACGTGGGCATTACCCTAGTGCTGATTAGATTTTGGCCCTGTTCGGGATAAAAGAACCTGCCTTTTTTTCCGAAATGGCCCGCAAAAATCGCATGTACCCACTCTAGTTTAAAAATTAAACCAAATTTGATGCATAAGTCACTTGTGGGTTACCCTGGTGCTAATTTGATTTTGTTACAATTCGGTACAAAAGTCAATTATAATCTAAAATAAAATCATTTATAATCTAAAATAATTTGGTACAAAAATCATTTATAATCTAAAATAAAAAACTACGTATGCTCAAATGTATACATTAAATGTATGTTTATACGTAATTTTTTATGATAAAAAAATAAGACCAACCATATTACTCTAGGCCATTCTCGAGATATTTTATTTTTTTCGCATTTTTGCTGCGCCGCCTTTGAAACTACGTCCAATTACCAAATGACGACAAAAATGAAAATAATGTGCACATTTAGAGTAATTTATATAAGATTTCTTGTTATTTTGTGTAATAAAACTCAATGAATTGTTAAAGAAATGTTGAGGAAATGAATTTAAGTCTGTCGGGAAAGTCATGTGCTTCAAAGATCTGATTTTTTTTTTTACTCGTATCAAATTTTGATATAACTTGTATGTTTTGCTATCACGATACAGAAATTTTAACCTATTACTTAAATTAATTTGAATTATTTATAAATGTTAAATATTTCAGCTCGCTTTCCCTGTATTAAAATCGTATTAATTAAACAAGTACACTATACATATTAAACAAGAAAAATCAATCTTGTATAAAGCATTGATTATGAAACACTTTCCAACTGAAATACAATTTTTTTAATTATCACAGAACTACAATAATTTATTTTACTTGAAAACGTTGAGCTTCATCGAAATAAATGAACTTTATTCAAATGACGTCAACGAAATATAAATCGTCTGGTTCTCTATGTAAAAGCAGTGAATGCACTTTTATTTCAGATTCCAGAGTTAAATAAATTTGCGTGGAAAAAATTCAGCAATTCTCATACAACTCATATTCCAATCACTTATTTACATTCTGCATCAATTGAAATTAGGATTAGTTGTAGAAATAATCAAAGTTTGATGATCATTTAAACTAAACTATATTGCAATTGCGTTGGCGCACAGAATATAGATGTACAGAAAATGTGCAAAAATAAAGTGGTTTTAGGAAGGATGCAACACTAAATATAAATTTAAAATAACTTTAGAAATCACGATTTTTATTTTGGGAAAAAAAAATGAATGCCCTATTTTATTTTGAAGTGGGTCGCGTGATCTCCTCATATTATATGGGTGTAATTATTATTTTAATTTTTTTTTTAAAAACTACAGAACATATTTTGCTGAATTTTTTTTTTATATATTTTATGGGATAATTTGAATATTTCCTAAAATTTTCGAATCAATTTGTAAATTTTAACTTGAAAAAATTTCATTTTCAATTCATCATTTTCAATACTTTTTTAACACTTTACAACATAGTTAAAAGTGTTTATGACTTTGTTCATTTTGTCTGTCTGTCTGTCCGTTAGCACGATAACTGCCGTAAAAATGGCTTTATCAAAAAGAAATTTTAGTATGTTTTTCAGACGGTCTGTGGAACCTATAGGAATATAAATGAATAATATCACCCAATTAGTTTTTATTGAACCCGGGTTGAAAAAATGAAATACATTGAACCCTATGGAACCTAATGTTTCAAACATTTCTTAAGCGAATTTAAAACTTTTGGGAAACTTTTGGGAAACTTTTGGCTTCGAAACTTTTGGGAAATATTCAAGTTATCCCATAAAATATATAAAAAAAATTTCAGTAAAATATGTTAGGTAGTTTTTTAAATAAAAATTATTTTAATATAGGGAGAAAAACAAATTCAATTAAATTTTGATTCTCGTTATATCCTTCAGAAAGGAAAAAGTGATATATTATATAATAAATATCTTCCAAAAGTTTAATTATTTTAGATATGAGAAAGGTTTGACATTTTAAAATAAATATGGTAGATAACAATTTTTCAAATTTTTAAATAAAATAAATTATTATAGTATTGTGATGAATGAAACAATTGGAAAAATATTTATGAATGAAATGCTGTTTTTATATAGAGGCGATTTATATTTCGATGACGTTATTTGAATAAAGTTCATTTGTTTTCGATGAAGCTTTTTATCCTATCAACGAGCGTTAATGATTTAATAATAACGCAATTCTTTTTGCTTTATAATACAAGGAAAATTTTAAAACGTTCTCGTAAATGTAAAATAAGTCCAAAATAAACACCCTGGGAACGGCCCCTTAAACTTCTATCCAGCCCTACACACCCACATAGATACTAACACACAGACACCTAGAAACCGTTCAGGAATTGTCGGTCTTTGAAAACTCATAATTTCAAATAATTATGTTGGCAATTTCTGACTCAGTCACATTTTCCCTGTACATAATATTACATTTCTAGGGAAACTAAAAATCCTTCTCATTAAACTCCATAATTTGGATTTTCAATACATTTTCTGTTTGTGTTACAGTCTTGCCTGAATTAGATTTCTGAGTCACTGGCACAACCTACTTTCAGCAGTATAAAGATCCTTTTAAACGAAGTCGGATGTTATTTTCCGAAGAAAATTCCATGTCAACGGAGTGGACACAATTTTTTTTATCTTTTCTTCATTTTAATTGCATTTCTATATCCTTTAGTTAATATCGGCTGCTTTAGGAGGAAGTGAGGAAATAAAACGAGTTCTGTGTTGAGAAACTTTGGCATACGTACTAATTCTCTCAATAGAACATGAATATAAGCATCTTGTATTGTCTTTTTTTGTCTTTTTTCTAATATTTTTTCCAAACAGTATAAGTAAGAAAAATGTTTAACAAACGATATTCATTAAGAGTATAATAAAAAAAATCTGATGTGGGCAGCTGATTTTCCCTGCAGATTCATATTCACTTTCCTTTTATATCTTCAGTAATTCATTATATTGAGTTTAATTGCACAAAATAACAGCCATAATTATTTTAAATGACACTGAATTGGCACTTTTAATTCAATTTCCGTTGTCATTTGGTAACTGGATTTATTTTCAAAGGTGGTGTAGCGAAAATGCGAAAAATCTAAAATATCTCGAGAACGGCTAGTCCTATTGAAATGGGGTTGGTCTTATTCTTTCTTCTAAACATTGCATATACAACAAGCATTTAATGGATATATTTGAGCATACGCAGATTTTTATTTTAGATTTTGACAATTTTTGCGGGCCATTTAAAAAAAAGGTAGGTTATTTTTCCTCCGAATCGTACCAAAATCTAATAAGCACTAGGGTAACCCACAAGTGACTTACTTATCTATCAAATTTTGTAAAATTTGATCTATTATTTTGTCAGCCAGAGTGGATACAGACAATTTTTGCGGGCCATTTCGTAAAAAAAAGGCGGGTACTTTTACCCCGAATCCTACCAAAATCTAATCAACATGAGGGTCACAAGCAAGTGGCTTACCAAATTTTATGAAATTTGTTCCATTAGTTTTTGAGTTAGAGTGGATACATACATTGCACAGACAGACATACAGACAGACACGCACACAGACGTCACGCTAAAAATAGTTTTTTCGTGTTCTAGAGATCCCAAAACGTGTAGATCCGTCGAAAACTCATGTTGCGATTTTCGGTATGATTGCAATACTTTCCCTATACGTTACCATGTATTGCAGGGAACGTAAAAGTATGCGTCCAACATATGACTTTCACTGCAAATTAAAAAGTTTGATTTGTTGGAAATCAATAAATACGTTTAGAGAGTTCTTATGATTTAATCTCTCTAAAAACAATAGGTTTTTTGAAATCGCTAATTGAAGCGATATACGAGCGCCGAGCTTTCTTGTCTTCGACTCAAATACGTTTCTGATGGATGCTGTTTCTCAGCGACTATTTGACTTTTTTACACTTGTGCAAAAACTTGGAACTTATTGCTTTGGAAAAACGTTCCGAAAACATCGGAAAACAAATAAAAAAATCTGATGTGGGCAACACATAACTTTCCTTATATAATGCAATGAATTTACTACTTTTACAGTTAAAAAAAATGTTATTCTTATAGTAGATACTGAATTTTCTTCAATGAGTCGTCATTTTCATTGATTTACAGTCATTTTTATCTATTTGACGAGATTTTTGTTAATTTGGCAACAATTAAAAATGTCGCCATGTTGGTGACATTCCGCCAAATTCGTCGCCAAAATCTCGCCAAGTGTTATGGACGGAGAAATAAGTTATTCTTACAGCAGATAAATGACTATTGGCGTTCAAATGCAAAAGTATTACTCAAAGTATCTTTTTTCATGAATGGAACGAGCTAGATCCACGAGAATGATGTCACCCAATCCATCGCATGGTATTACATATGAAAAGTGAACATGTTTCTCAATAAGAAATATTTTTTTTTTATTTTATATAACTTTTTGATATTTTTTTTAAAAAAATGTGCAATATACCGAGAACGGTTCATGGTAGTGTTCTAAAATTTATGTCATTCGTTTTGTAATGAAAAATTACATAAGAAATGTTTATTTGCGTAACTTTATTAGCGGTTTTGATTTTTTAACGATTTTTTCAAAATTTCACTCAAAAATTTAGGGGGATTCTGAACATTCGATTGCGTATAAAAACAATAGGCTTCCAGTGTTTACGGATTGTGATTTTTGACGTCTCCACAGACTCACTGGCACACACACACACACAGACATCACTTCAAAAATGTTTGATTCGTGATCAGGGATGCTTGAAACGTGCTCTCCCGTCGAGAACTCGAATTCGAATTTTCGTCCCAGCCACAATACTTTCCTTATACATTATGTATATCAGGAAAGTAATAATCTGAAGTGCGCTGCACATGACTTTCCATACAGACTCTATCATTTTCACTTTATTTCTTTAATAATTCATTAAACTGAGTTTAATTGCACAAAATAACACTGATTTTGCGCTTTTAATTCAATTTTTATTACTTTCATTATATACATAATGCATAAGGAAAGTATTGTGACGGGGTCGAAAACTCGAATTCGAGTTTTCGACGGGAGAGCACGTTTCAAGCATCCCTGATCACGAATCAAACATTTTTGAAGTGATGTGTGTGTGTGTGTGTGTGTGTGTGTGTGTGTGTGTCAGTGAGTCTGTGGAAACGATAACTGACGAACGAATGGACCGATTCGAACCAAATTTGGTACAAAAATCACAATCCGTAAAGACTGGAAGCCTATTGTTTTTATACGCAATCGAATGTTCAGAACCCCTCTAAATTTTCGAATGAAATTTTGAAAAAATCATCAAAAAATCAAAACCGCTAATAAAGTTACGCAAATAGACATTTCTTATGTAATTTTTCATTAGAAAACAGATTGACATAAATTTTAGAACGCTAACTTGAACCGTTCTTGAGATATTGTACATTTTTCAAAAAAGTTATCAAAAAGACATATAAAATAAAAAAAAATATTTCCTATTGAGAAACATGTTCACTTTTCATATGCAATACCATGCGGTTAATTGGGTGACATCATTCTTGTGGATCTAGCTCGCTCCATTCATGAAAAAAGATACTTTGAGTAATACTTTTGTATTTGAAAGCCAATAGTCATTTATCTGCTGTAATAATAACTTATTTCTTCGTTCATAGCGCTTGGCGAGATTTTGGCGACAAATTTGGCGGAATGTCGCCAACTTGGCGACTTTTTGAATTGTTGCCAAATTAACGAAAATCTCGCCAAATGGGTAAAAATGACGCTACATCAATGAAAATGACGACTCATTGTCGAAAATTCAATATCTTGGAAAGATTATTAGTATCTACTATAAGAAAAACCTATTTTTTTTTACTGTAAAAGTAGTAAATTCATTACATTATATAAGGAAAGTCATGTGTTGCCCACATCAGATTTTTTTTACTGTAAAAGTAGTAAATTCATTACATTATATAAGGAAAGTCACGTGTTGCCCACATCAGATGTTTTTATCTTACAAAAATTTTATCAGCATCAGGTTAACCTACAAGTGATTTATCTGCCAAATATTGTGAAATGTGTTCTATTAGTTTTTCGGCTTGAGTGTATGCAGGCAATTTTTAAAGGTCATTTCCCAAAAAATTGCAGATTCTTTTATTCCGAATCGTACCGACATCTAACCATTCCCAGGGACACCCACCCACAAGAAACTCACCTGCCAAATTTTATAAAATTCGGTCAGCTAGTATTTTAATTAGAGTGAAGATATGTACAGACAGATACTCGCAGAGACACACAGACGTCACGATAATAATAAAGGTCTCGAAGCGTGTAGATCCATCGAAAACTCGAATTACGGTTTTTGTACTTTCCAATACTTTCCCTACGCATTACCATGTAATGCAGGGAAAGTAAAAATCTGATGTGGGCAGCACATGGCTTTCCCTGCAGATTTATAACCACGTCCTCTTCATTTAAATTAAATTTAATTCACTTTTCGTTCTCATTTGGTAACTGGACTTATTTTCAAAGGTGGCGTAGAGAAAAAACTAAAATATCTCGAGAACGGTTAGTCCTAGTGTAATAGGGCTGGTCTTATTCTTTTCTTTTAAAAATTACGTATACGAGTAAAACAAGCATTTAATGGATATATTTGAGCATACGTAGTTTTTTATTTTAGAGTTTGACGATTTTTGCGGGCTATTTTGCAAAAAAGGGCAGATTATTTTTTTCCGAATCGTACCAAAATCTAATCAGCACCAGGGTGATCCACAAGCGACTTATCTACTGAAATTTGTGACATTCGGTCCATTAGTTTTTCAGCTAGAGTGGATAAAGGTAATTTTTGCTGGCCATTTCGTAATAAAAGGCGGGTTCTTTTATCCCAAATCGTATCCAAATCCAATCAGCACCAGATTCGTTTACAAGTGACTTAACTACCAAATTTCATGAAATTCGGTCAATTAGTTTTTTAGTTAGAGTGGATACAAAATCTGCACAGACAGACAGACACACAGACAAACACACATACAGACAGACAGACAGACACAGACACAGACGTCACGCTAAAAATAGTTTTTTCGTATTCTAAAGGTCTCGAAACGTGTAGATCCGTCGAAAACTCGAGTTGCGATTTTCGGCATGATTCCAATACTTTCCCTATACATTACTATGTATTACAGGGAAAGTAAAAAGTAATCTCCCTCCTCCATGGGGAATCAAAATTCCTGCTCTGTTATGTTACATCCCATAGACGATACTATAAGTGGGCAAAGATTTAGCCTTCTAGGTCATCGGCAGGCTTTTAGAAGGTTTGGAAACACACACACAGAATTTCATATTAGAAAATTATTGTATAGATGTTTTGCAAACAATCTTATCTGAATTGGATTTTTGGAATATCTACATGTCTATCGCAACCTACTTTTAAGAAATAAGTCAATGGGGTATTAGTCATTTTACGTTTTCGTTAATTGAATTCGCATCCCCTGTTATTTTACTTCCGCTGCTTTCTAGATCGAATAATGAAGAGCGTGAAAGTCTTATTGAACTTTTCCTCTGACACCGTGCGGCTTTTTTAAATGGTACAATGGAAATTCTTCGATTGCATATACTTTGATTGACACAATTTAATTATACGTAAACTTCTTTCTTTTACGTGAATATTACTTTCCCTGCAATACATGGTAATGTAGAGGGAAGATATTGGAATCATACCGAAAATCGCAACTCGAGTTTTCGACGGATCTACCCGTTTTTAGATCTCTAGAATACGAAAAAAAAAACATTTTTAGCGTAATGTCTGTGTGTGTGTGTGTGTGTCTGTCTGTCTGTGCAACGTATGTATCCACTTTAACTCTAAAACTAATGGAACAAATTTCATAAAATTTTTATAAATAACATGTGTGCGACCCTGGTGCTGATTAGATTCTGGTACGATTCGGGATAAATGAACCTTTCTTTTCTTGTGTGTGTGAAAAGGCCCGCAGAAATCGCATGTATCGCTTAAAAACATATTGACCAAATTTCGCAAAATTTGGTAGTTAGTTACTTATGAGTTCCCTAGAAGCTGATTAGATTTTGGTACGGTACAGAAAAAAGAACCTGCCTTTTTTTATAAAATGGCCTGCGAAAATCATCAATATCTAAAAGACTACGTATGCTCGAATGTATGCATTAAATGCTTGTATTGTACGTAATTTTTGACAATGAAAAAAATTAAACCAACCCCATTACTCTTAAGAATAGCCGTTCTCGAGATATTTTAGTTTTTTCCCATTTTCGCTACTCCACCATTTGCAATAAGTCCAGTTACAGAATGAAAATGAAAATTGAATTGAAAGTGCACATTCAGTGTCATTTAAAATAATTATGGGTGTTATTTTGCTCCATTAAACTCAATTTAATGAATTGTTGAAGAAATAAAGCGAACGTGAACAGGGTAAGTCATGTGCTGCCCACATCATAATTTTTTACTTTTTAGTGCATTTTACTAAAATAGCGTAGCTTAAAAATATAATTTAATAATATTTTATTTAATGATTAATTTTATAAAAATAGTTTTATGTGTAACAAAATATCTGTATTTGCAATCGCTCAGCGATTCTAGGACTTGCAAGTAGTTTTTAGGTTAGCCCACTTTCAAGAAACGTGACATTATCTTAACAATACAAATTAAATAACAAATTAAGCTAATTATTTCACGATTCTTGTTGATGGAATTCCCGTTCTCTTTCGTTTAGCGTATTCTGTTCTGTAGACCCCATAATGAGAGGCTTGCAAATCCTGTTAAACTTTAACCCGACGTCATGTGAATCTTCGTAATGGCACAATGATGTGGAATTTTCCTATTGTCTTTATAATGTGCTGTAATAATAATAATCTGTTCCTGCTCTGCATAATTTAAAGCTTTTTCCATGACTTCCAACTTTACTTTCTCGATAGATGCCTAGACTTCCCCTGCAACATTACTTAAGGATCGCGCTCCTATTGCAGATGACTGTCTCCATGATAAATTTATCTCTCTTGGGAGGGAATGATGTATATGGAAGAGACCTGCGCGGGTCGGGTTTGACCCGTCCCGCGATCGCAAAAAAGAATAAAATAAAAAAGGTAAAAAAAGGCAGTAGCACGTTAAAAATATAATAAAAAGGAAAGGATATTTGTATAATAGCAATAAGCCTATAGATTTTCAAAGAAATATAATTAAAAGAAAGCTCTGTTGTTCTTACCAATACCACTTTTCTATAACTAAATCAAAATAAGTCCATAAGAACAAATCGGAACAAATCCATGAAGGAAAAGAAAATGTAGCTTCTGTTGCTCCAAAGACCACAATCACTCTGTGGTAGAAGCCTAATTGGCTTCTACCACAGAGTATTTTGCCTAATATCACCCAATTTGGACCGGAACCCAGTGAGGAACCACAAGAACCGTACCCTCCATCCCCTGATCTATCACTTCTTTGAATAAAAAAGCCCCACTTTGTGTTATCATTTGTGCTATAAACCAAAATTTTGTAATCTGTATGGGCATTCATGTTTGGACACATCAGACGATTTTTTGTTTTTCTTTTTTAACGAACAACTTAAAACGAGAAAGCAAATCGTGTTTACGATGTTCTAAAACCTATTTTAGGTTAAACAGTGTTTATTTTAAGCGGCATGAAAAAGTAAATATAAGGGTCTCTTTCACGCTCAATATTTTTCTGCAAGAGATAGAATAACTACATACTAGGCTGTCATTTAATCTTCACAATTATCTCTTAGGAAACCAATAAAATAATGGCGTCTTTATCTCTCGTAATAACAGGACTTTCTCTGTAATTCTATGCTACTACCCACTTTTTTCTCTGCACTCATTGTCTGAAATGTCTTCTCGCGTTGTGTTTAAAGATCCCTTGAGCAGTGTTGTATGTAACGTCGTTATTTTTATGGCCATTTTGACTGTGATGTAAGTATGTTTCTAAGCTGTATGCTATCCAAACTATATTTTGACATGCTCTCACAAAGTAATTTTCGTTAAATTTACCTATGTATTACTAAATTCGTATATAATTAAAACATTCCGTCTTATATTATGGCTGTAATATTGCTGCTTTCCCTACAGTACATGATAATGTACAATTAAAGTATCGCAATCGTGCCGAAAACTTCGAAATTCGAAGGATCTACACGTTTCGAGCATTCTAGAACGCGAAATAAACTATTCAACTTGACGTCTACGTGTGTGTAAATAAAATTTAATTTTGTTTTGTTTTGTTATTGTTATTGCGAAATTGCCTTAATCATCAAAATCTGAAATTCAGAAAATATTTAAAACGACTAAGTACAATATCATTTCTCTAGGGGTGCCCCTTGCTTGAAATATTTTAGTTTTTGGGGATACTCGCCAAATCCACATTTTTAAAATTCGCAAGGTTACCAAATGGGAGCGAAAACTCAATTTTAATTGTACATTCGGTGTCATTTCAAAAGTAGTACTCTTGTCTTTTTATGCAATCAATCTCAGTTTAATGCATTATGAAACTAATAAGTGAAGAATTAATTTGTGTCTGTAGGAAAAGTAATGTGTTGCCAGCATTTATGTTTACTTTCTTGAAATGCTGCATAGAAAATGTAATCTTTCAAAACCCGTAACAGTTTTCGATATTTCGGTGTATTTTCATGAACTCCCATAGGAGAGGGTAAGAAGGGGCACTTGCCCTACTCTAGACGTTCAAGGTCATAAATTTGGGCATTAAGTTAGTCGATGTTGAACATTTTATCCTTAAGTAAAGGTGTTATTACTCGGAGCAATTCCTTCCAACAATTTTCAGCAACACCATACATTTCAATGAGAAGAACGCTTGCCGCCAAATTGCCGCAAATTTTTCGAACTCAGCAATAAAAATGGCTCAATTTCTGAGAGCGAACCAATCACAGGACGTTAAGATTTGACATCACTCCACACCGCCTTTCTTCTTCTCATTTGTCTTAAAGATGGCGAATGGCGACTGTAAGCACATCTCAAGCAGCTCAACGACGTTGAAATCTGTAGACGGAAAAAAATTAATAGAACTTTTTCCAAATTACAGACACCTGTGGGATATAAAAGACCCAAAGTATACGAAAAAGACACTAACGCATGCTTCGTGGAATGAAATCGGCGGCATTAGAGAGGAGGGGCCTGTTAAAGAGGAGAGGTCTAATGTATGATTGACTGGTGGAATTGTCGAAGTTCGGCAGTAAAATTGTCCTGTGTAATAACAGCATTAACCTCACTAGTGTCAGTGATTGGCTCCCTCATGGGAACAGTTTTATGGGCACCTGTGTATATTTTACAACGTTTGTAAAGAACCTTTCGGCGAAATTCCAAGTTTTTGTCTTCTTCTTCTTCGACCCAGGCCGTCCGACCATACCAGAAAGGTATAAGGTATCTGTTTGGACGGTCAGGAAGTGCCGCCCAATGTAGACCGGAACCCAGTAGGGGAGGCATCGACAGGGACCGTACTCTCCTTCCCCTATCACCAACCTCTCGGAAGGACTTATGGACCCACATGTGTAACGTGATCGTACTCCACGTGAACACGGTGGCAGTTTTAGCAGTGCCGGAAATCGAACCCGGGCCGACCGAGCGCAATTCCCGCACGCTTACAACTGGGCTGTCGCGCCCCCCTTCAATTTCTTGTCGTCAAAGTAAACTCTGCATCTTTAACGACAAATCTCCCCTGGTGGCCACGTTATTAATTATTATTTCCACTAAACAACTTCCGCATATTTCAACGGGAATATTCTTACGAAACATGATTGAATCTCTGCTATTTAGTACCTCAACAGAAGGCTAAGAATAGGAAGACTCTAATTACGATCGTATAATAGACGTAGGCACAGTTGAGTTGTTCACCTCAGAATTTTCAATGAATGCATTTTCATACCAATCTCATAACACAGCTTAGATAAACTCTACAAAAAACAAGCTGAAAGAATTTCTGCATTAAGTGCAAACAGGTTTTTTGTTTGTTTGTTTGTTTATCTAAACATTTCAACTATGCATTAAGCATTCAAAATTCAATTAGACTTGTAATGGATTGAAGGAAATGAATTCTGCATTTTTACTGTTCTGGCACATCCATCACATCTAAACCTCGTATCTTGATAACATACACGACTTTTCCTGAGTACTCTGTAATTTAGCACTACCCCCATTTTCAAAACAAGGGGGGTTTCCTTTTGATATCATTTCGATCTTAACTTTCTTCTGTAGAACAGTTGTGTTAACTTTTAAGTGTCCTCTAATGGGGCGGTAATCTCTTCGGCCATCTCTAAGAACGACTTGAAAGGTAGAGGTGCAGAAAAATTGCATTCTAGGCGAGAAATCAGCTCGCCATAACAATGCAATTACGGTTGTTGGACTGGCCTCGGGATCGGTCGCAAAAAATGATTGTTTTGACAACAGATTTCCATGTCAGAGCACCGCAAAGATGATGATTGGCACGTGCCTAGTTGTTGACTGTGTTGAGAAGGAGATGAGAAAAAATTGCATTCTGCGGATAAATCAGCTCGCCGTAACAATACAATCATGGTTATGGGACTGGCCTCGAGACCGGTCGCAAAAAATAATTGTTTGACAACAAATTTCCAGGTCAGAATACTGCAAAGATGCTTAGCTGCACATGTCTAGTTGTTGACTGCGTGGAGGAGGAGATGAGAGAAAATTGTTGAATATTTTAGTAAGTGAATTATCTTCTTCTTCTTCGACCCAGACCGTCCGACCTACCAGAAAGGTATAAGGTATCTGTTTAGACTGCCGGGATGTGCCACCCAATTTAGACCGGGACCCAGTGGGGGGAGGGGGTATCTACAAGGACCGTACCCTCCTTCCCCTACCACCAACCTCTCGGAAGGACTTACGGACCCACATGTTTAACGTGATCGTATTCTGCGTGAACACGGCGGCAGTGTTCGCAGTGGCGGGAATCGAACCCGGGCCGACAAAGTGCAATTCCCGCGCGCTAATCACTGGGCTGTTGCGCCCCAAGTGAATTATCTTAAAGTTCTTACTATAAGCACTGAATTAAAACCAGGACTATCCTTGATTAATTTGGCAGACAACCAGACCCTGATTACTACCTCTGCCAACAAGACCCGTATTAAGCACCCCCAAATTCTTGAGAACCCGTAAATCATCCTATAATTGTATCCTAAACTTTACATTTGTTTTAAAATTCTGGCATGACAACCAAACGTTTTTCAAGACGTTTGGTTGAACAACGTTTCACATGACTTTTCCTGCATCAAGTGTATTAATTCTTCCAAAGATTATCAAAGAAATTAAACTTCATTCTCCAACATATTCAATTTTTATCAATTTGGAGTCATTTTCATTAATTAAACATCTCTGTTGCCCATTTTACGTTCGTCAATTTTACAACATTTTAAAAGTCTCCAAGTTGGCGATATTTCACACACACAAAGTTCGTTGCCACGGTCGTCAAAATTTCACTAAAATTGTCACCAAGACGATGGAAAGAAGGACTTTTCGTACATACTATTCACCGATAGTTTGAGTTGTTCTATTTATTCAATTTGAGTTGTTCTATTCAATAGATGTCTTCTCTCATGAATGGAACGAGCTACATCCACCAAGATGATGTTAATAAATTTGTTCCATAATATTGCATATAAAATATAAACATTTTTCATGATACTTAATTTTCTTTTATTGTATGTAATGTTTTTGATAAATTTATTTGAAAAATGGGCAATATCTTGAGAACGAATTATGTTATCGTTTTAAAAATTGTGTCATTCATTTTATAGTGACAATCTACATTATTAAATGATTATTTATTTAACATTATTGAAGGTCTTGATTTTTAATGACTTTTTTTCAGAAATGCAATCAGAAATTTGGGGAGGGGGGTCTTCCGAACATTCGATCGCGGTTAGCATGAATAAAGTTCCAGCATTCATGGAATAATTGGCATCTGCCATGGCAGCAAATACCTTTATTAGAAGCCCTAAGTTTGCGAACTTCCTTAGAAACCAACAAAGTTAATTCTACCACGTAACCGAATTTAAAGTTATTGAGAATTTGACCGTTGCAACCCCTTGTAGTCTGAGCAAACTTTTAACAAATTACCGTCTGGCTTTGTTGGTTCATATGGAGGTTTGTAAAATTCGAACTAAAAATTCCTAACTCTTTCTTGCTGCCAATGCCGGTATCAGCCATTCCATACTGAAGAGAGCATAAGGGTGAAACCGGTCTATGCATTCTGTTTTATGCAACAGAAGCGTAATCTTAATGTCATTTCATATTCCTTGACCGAAATATCCGTCGCTATTCCTTGGATTTGATAGGAGTGTGTTTCATATTTTGGGTGGGCGCCCCTTACAGGGGAGTTTTGTGTTTTATGATATTAAATAAGTATCGTGAGTTCGAAAGTGTATTGAGTAACTGATAAAGTTACTGTTTTAAAAATGTAACGTTAACTTGTAAATGTAGTGTGCAGTTACTTCATTTTTTCACAAAATGGTACTTCAATTACTTACTAATAACAAAGCAATCTTCCTTACAATACTTACTAACAATGTAATGGTACTTCAACTACTTATTAACAGAGTAATGGTACTTCAATTACTTACTAACAAATTAATGGTACTTCAATTCCTTAAAAAAAAACAATAAAAAAACAATAAAAAATTCCTTAAAAAAATCCCTTAATAAAAAAACAATAGTTAAATTCCTTACTAACAAAGTAATGGTACTTCAATTCCTTACTAACAAAGCAATGAAACTAACAAAGTGATGGTACTTCAATTACTTACTAACAATGTAATGGTACTTTAATTATTACTAACAATGTAACGGTACTTCAACTACTTACTAACAGAGTAATGGTACTTCAATTACTTACTAACAAAGTAATAGTACTTCAATTACTTACTAAGAAATTAATGGTACTTCAATTCCTTACTAACAAAGAAACAATAGTTAAATTCCTTACTAACAAAGTAATGAAACTTCAATAAATTACTGACGAAGTGGTGGTACAAACAAATGATACTTATTCGTTCCGTTTTCAAAGTAACTTTTTCTTACCATAGTCACCACAGGTTTCAAAATCCTGGCAAGTTTTCTTTTCATAACGCTATAACAGCTATTTTGTGTTGCTGTTCAATTTCCAGGGGTCTTGAACCCATCTTCTAAAATCCCATAAGCTTGTTGAATTTTATTTTCTTATAACTGGTAATTGCCCCTGCTATCTAAAAACGACTTGGAAAGTAAAGGGCTAATAAAAAAAAAATTCCATTCATAAGTGGAATCAGCCTATCGAAACAATGGCCGCAATTATGTTATTGTGGGAGGTGAGCAATCTGTAGGTATTCCTGGCCTTCAAGAACCGGTTGCCGCACGCGAATCGCGATCCCTGTTGGATATCGGTTGAGGATGTTCTGTGGGGACCATGAGGGGCACGTGAACGAGATGCTACCATAGTTATGCATTGTCGAAGAACAAGAATGAGTTTAGCATATTTCTTCTTGATGCCATTTGAATAAATTTATAGAACTGTGGCTAAATGGTTATATAAGCAGGTGAAGTATATACAGAGCCGTAGCCAGAGGCGGAATTGAAGAGGGGCTGGGGTGAAATTCAAGAGGGGCTCAACAGTCTTAAGGGTGAGCGTCAGGAAATCTTCTGCCCTATCCGCGCTTTGTTAACTTTACACATTTGTCGCCGAAATTCTGCTCAAACAGTTGCGAAATATTTTCTGAAAGATAGAATGCAATGTTTAGATTATATTAAAACTAAATTGAATACCCAATAAAACATAGAATATATTTTTTATTTTAATCCAAAATAATTTTGGTGCTGCCATCTGTTGTCGTAATTTAATTTATACCGATTATTTTAATTTTTCAATGAACATTTTTAAATATCTATTCCTACTAATACAGTATTAAATACAACAACAGATCATATATAATAATGCCACAATCACGGAAAGGTAATTTCTCATTCTATAAATTTGATAAGGGGATCTGAATGTACATCACTGAGGACTGCAGCTTTGTCTTCAAGTTCCTTTGTCTTCAAGTCCAAGTTCAATTACTTTTCCGTGATTATGGCATTATTATATACGATCTGTTGTATTTAATAGCGTATTAGAAAGAATAGACATTTATAAATGTTCATTAAAAAATAAAAATAGTCGGTATGAATTAAATTATGACAACAGATGGCAGCACCAAAAATATTTTGGATTAAAATAAGAAATATATTCTATGTTTTATTGGGTATTAAATTTAGTTTTAATACAATCTAAGCATTGCATTTTATCTTTCAGAAAATATTTCGCAACTGTTTGAGCAGAATTTCGGCGAAAAATGTGTGCCGCGAAAGTTAACAAAGCGCGGATAGGGCAGGAGATTTACTGACGCTCACCCTTAAAGGAGGGGCTCGCCAAACACACAATTAATCATTAGCATTTATAAACCATAATAGTTACTATTACATATTTCAATTCATATAAATAATTAACAAATAATTGCGTATTTATATTTGCAAGTTAAGAGTGGATTATTAATATCCATATAGCTACTATACATCACTATTAATATATATTCATTACAATTGATTTTAATGTAAGCATTGACGAGTAATGAAGCTGTTAATAATTTGTAGAAACATCCAGAAAGATAATACAAGTTAATGCTTAATAATTAACTCTTACCTACTTTTTTATCAGTTGATTTTTACTTTATAACGTATAACAGTGGACCCCACAAAAATACAAAAGTATCCTAAATACTATTGTCATAATTTTAAAATATTTTTAGATTAAAAATGTACATAAATGGATTATTAGTATAATCACACATTCAGCTAAATTAAAAAATCCTTAAAAGGAAGTAATTTATAAAAAAATTCTCAAAGAAATTCTTGAGCAAAATTTGAAGTATATTTTATATGAAATTTCATATCACTACTAAAAATTTAATATTTTGATCACTGGGCGCTGAGTATACCTCTTGGGGGGGGGGGGGCATCTGACACCAACCTGGCTACGGGCCTGAGTATATATCTTGTGTAGAAGTTCTTAAACTTTCTGCCACCTGGAAGTTAATTTCCTGATCACAGTTCCCTTCCCTCGTTTCTATAGAAGGATAAAACAATTGAAGGGTGCAGTGGATAGACCAACAGTCCAAAAATGTGAAAACGCGATTATGGTGGCATTGTCTTGATTTCATAAGTAGTTTAAATACGGTAAGTCGTAGACAAGCTACCGAACATAACTTTCCTCACAGACTCAAATTCATTTTCTCTTAACTTCTTTAATAATTCATTAAATTGGGTTTAATTACATAAAATAACACGCATCATTATTTGAAATAACGCTGAATTGACACTTTTAATTCAACTTACGTTTTCATTGGGTAACTACGCATTTTAGGCAAGGCAGAGTAGTAAAAAGTCCTGGAGTAATGAGGTTGGTCTTATTATTTCCATTGTTAAAAATTACGTATAAAACAAACATTTGATTTATATATTTGAGCCTACGTGGTCTTTTATTTTAGATTTTGGCGATTTTCGCAAAAAAAAAGGCAGGTTCTTTCATCCCGAATCGTACCAATATCTAATCAGCACCACGGTCATCCACAACTGACTTACCTGTAACATTGTATGAAATTTTGTCAATTGTTTTTTAAGATAGAGTGGATACATATACTATTGCACAGACGTCACGCTAAAAATTGTTTTTTATGTGTTCTAAAGGTTCGAAAACGTGTAGTTCCGTTGAAAACTCGTGTTGCGAGTTTCGATACGATTACTATATTTTTCCTATGCATTATCATATATTGTAGAGAAAGTAAATATAACCGAGTACAGGTTAAAACCCAACATATTCCAGCTAAAACAGAAGAATAGTAAATAAGTATTTGTGTAAATTAAATAAAATCTAATGGTATTGTAGTAGTTTCATGTAAAAATAACAAGTATATACTAAATTAAAAAGAATAAATTTAAAAGAACTTTAAAAGACACGATTTTGATACGGGGAAAAAAGATGGATGCCTTATTTTATTTTGAAGTGAGTCACGTGATCTCTTCATATAATATGGGTGTCATTATTATTTTAATTTTTATTCAAAAAACTACCAAACATATTTTGCTCATTTTATATATTATATATATATATATATATTTTATGGGATAATTTGAATATTTCCTAAAATTTTCAAAGCAGTTTGCGAATTTTAACTTCCTTTAAAAAATGTTCGAAAAATGAGGTCTCACTGGGTTCAATGTATTTCACTTTTTCAACCCGGGTTCAATCTAAAACTAATTGGGTAGTATTATTCATTTACATTTCTATATGTCTCACAGACCGTCTGAACAACATACTAAAATTTCATTCCGATAAAGTCATTTTTACGATAGTTATCGCGCAAACGGACAAACAAACAGACATACAAAATGACCAAAGTCATAAACACTTTTTACTTTCCCTGGAATACATGGTAATGTATAGGCAAAGTATTGGAATCATGTTGAAAATCGCAACTCGAATTTTTGACGGATCTACACGTTTCAAGACCTCTAGAATACGAAAAAACCATTTTTAGCGTGACGTCTGTATGTGTGTCTATCTGTGTGTCTGTCTATGTGTCTGACTGTGCAGATTTTGTATCCTTTCTAACTACAAAACAAATAGACCGAATTTCACAAAATTTTGTACGTAAGTCACTTGTGGGCGAGTCTGGTGCTGATTAGTTTTGGGTACGATTCGGGATAAAAGAACCCGCCTTTTTTTGCGAAATGGCCCACAAAAGCTTGTATCCACTCTGGCTGAAAAACTAATGGACCGAATTTCAAAAAAATTCTGTGGATGAATCACTTATAGGTCACCCTGGTGCTGATTAGATTTTGGTACGATTCGGAAAAAAATAACCTGCCTTTTTTTGCAAAATGGCCCGCAAAAATTGTCAAAATCTAAACTAAAAAGCTACGTATGCTCAAATATATCCATTAAATGCTTGTTTAATACGTAATTTTCAACGAAGAAAAGAATAAGACCAACCCCATTACACTAGGACTAGCCGTTCTCGAGATATATTAATTTTTTTCGTATTTTCTCCACGCCACCTTTGAAAATAAGTCCAGTTATCAAATGAGAACGAAAATTGAATTAAAAGAGAATTAAATTTAATTGAAATAAAGAGAACGTGGATATAAGTCTGCAGGGAAAGTCATGTGCTGCCCACATCAGATTTTTAACTATGTTGGAAAGTGCTAAAAATTAGTGTGCTATCCACATTATATTTAAAAATATTATATCCAAAATGCAAAACCCTGATTCATACTTTTTTATTCAGGCCCAGAACAAAAAAGATTCCCCGGACATTGACTCCGATGAGGGACCGTTGAGGAAGCACCGGCGATTGACTTTGGACCACTGGACGGCCGTTTCTGCAACCATGGACAGAATGAAGCACGAGCAGACGAAGCGTGACGTCACGAAGAGTGGTCTACGGACCAGAGACGTCGGCGTCCTGTGTGGCGAAAGGAAACTGGTGAACGATAAGTGCATCATGGTAGGAACAACGGGAATCGCTGCGCTGAAGGTAAGATATAACATTCTCTGACTAACCCATGGCGTAGTTGTTACTTCTGAATAACGTAGGATCAAAGTTATCCGCAGTTCAGATAGAAATGGTAGATATTTTTGTGCTATGTTATCGTTGTTTTCAAAAAATGTATCTTGAGCAGGATAGAAAGGCAGTTTTCCTAAGCAGTATGACCGTATGTAACCCTTTTCTAATAAATGTGAATACTTCCTTTGGATTATTAAATATGTTGAAAAATCATTATTATTATATAAAATTTGAAACCTAAAGTTTAGTGTATGTGCTATTTTTAGGACCGTATACAAGCTTGAATGCTTTCTGTAATGTATCCTGACGCAACTATCTAAAATTAGGCAATCTTAGCAGAGTTTACGGATTACGGGACGAATCCTGTTTGAACATTGCCAATTATCTTCAAACCCTATTGGATCTAAACTGGCCTGCTTGACCAGTTATGATTAGACAAGGCGTTCTAACATTTTTTTTTTGTTGTTGTTTCCCTACAATATAATGTAAACATTATGTTTCCTCGCTAAGTTTTTCAGTTCACTAGCAACGTTTTTCTTGTCAGTATGGTTTCTGGCTCTGGCCTGGTTACATGCAGATTATCATACTTTTATCATTTTTGCCAAAATCGTTATCCACGTTGTACATTTTATTGACTCTTGATTTTTCTGTGTCATTTTTATGTTATAATATTAACGCAGTTTGGAAGTATGTGTCATTTATTTTAAAGCAGCCGATGAAATTTCTTCTCGTTAACAGGCGGAGTACGGCGATGACTTTACCAATTTCGAGATCATCCAGGATGTCGGTTACTCCAGCGAAAGTTCCACGCACCTGTCTGGTGACGATATAGGTGCAGACCACTTCAACGTTCGAATCTACAAATTTACAAAGGACAACCAGCCGACACCTCTCAACTTGAGGGAGGAGCTAGAAGCAGTAGCTGGATTCAGGAACTTTCACACTTTGGGCTCATCCCTTGAATCTTCATCCTCAGCAGCTGTGTCACTGGACGATTCTGGACTCGGCACAGGTGAAACTCTGAACACTGGTGACTCGGGCGACGTCATTGGTCAGTTCAGGGTGGACGAGGACTATGAGCAGGAGGAGCTAGATTACCTTGAGACTGTTCTAGATGAGTGTGTAGATTTTGGTGCCAACGCCGTCAGTGAACCAGAAGAGCTGCACTTCAATATCAGTGGAATTGAAAGCGATGATCCGTCGGATAATTTCCACAATAGGTTAGTGTTATCTCATGCCTGTTTTAATCCTTTAATGCATTTGGCCGTATATTCTGTCAAAATTTTGTTGCCTTCTGTGACTATTTCACAAGCCGTGGAAAATAATATTATACTTTATTAGTATGATGTATCAATTTATAAATACACTTTGTACAAAAGATACAGAAACTATGAAATGTAAATATGAAACGTAAGAAAAACTATGAAACGTAATTACGCATGAATTATAGAATACAGTATACTGATGTTTTGAGGATATGTTCGATCCTGTTTTTCAGTACTAAACAGAATAAGAAACTCGAAGTTTAACCTTTTGCTTACGAGTGGGACAGCGTCAAAGACAGTTATTTGACATACCCTATCCCAAACAGTTCGATCCCCCTTTGAAATGCCTGCAAAGGCGAATCGAACTGTTTGGGATAGGGTGTTGTTGTTGAAACCCAGACCGTCCGACCTACCAGAAGGGTGTAAGGTAACAGTTTGAACCGGAACTCAGTGGGGGAGGCATCCACAGGGACCGTACCCTCCTTCCACTACCACCAACCTCTCGGAATGACTTGCTGACCCACATGTTTAACGTGATCGTACTCCGCGTAAACACGGCGGCAGTTTTGGCAGTGGCGGGAATAGAACCTGGGCCTACCGAGTGCAATTCCCGCGTGCTAACCACTGGGCTACCGCGCCCTTGGGATAGGGTGTTGTTGTTGAGACCAGGACCGTCCGACCTACCAGAAAGGTGTAAAGTAACTGTTTGGACGGCCGGGAAGTGCCACCCAATTTAGACCGGAACCCAGTGGGGGAGGCATCCACAGGGACCATACCCTCCTTCCCCTACCACCAACCTCTCGGAAGGACTTACGGACCCACATGTTTAACGTGATCGTACTCCGCATGAACACGGCGGCAGTCGTGGCAACTTGCAAATCCAGCACGCAAACCACCGGGCTACCGCGACCGAAATGTGCCAAAAGCACGCGGTGATCCCAGGTGGTCACCCACCCAAGTACTAACCGCGCCCGTTGCTGCCTGACTTCGGTGATCTAACGAGAACCGGTGTTTTCAACACGGTACGGCCGTTGGCCCTCTTGGGATAGGGTGTCGAAAGCCCAGACCTTCCGACTCATCCAAAGACATAGAGCAATTTAATGGATGGCCGGTTGGGATAGGGTGTTGAAAGCCCTGACCACCCGACTCGTCCGAGGACTTAGAGTAGCTATTTGGATGGCCGGGGGTTGGGATAGGGTGTGTCAAATCCCTGTCTTTTTGAGATGTTCTTCGTGTAGGATTGACGCTGTCCCACCCGTAAGCAAAAGGTTAAAAATGAGACTAAAAATGAGGGATTTCATCTTTTTGACAACGGATTTATCTGTAAGTATCTTCAAAATACAGTATGCTCTGTTGTATAATAATTCGTATATAATTACGTTGATAATTTTTTCTTTCTTTTATTATGTCAAGTTTTAATGGGTTTAGTATTACTGTATGATTCTTGTAAGTTGTATTACCTACAGTACATAATAATGTATAAGGAAAGTATTAGAATCGTCTCAAAAATCGGAATTCGAGTATTAGACACACGCTAGAACCCAAACAAACTCTTTTCAACGCGAAGTCCATGTGTATGTCTGTTTGCTATCTGTCTGTACAATGGATGTATCCACTATAGCTCCAAAATAATGGACCACAATTCACAAAATTTGGTAGATAATCAAATGCTGACCCAAACCTTTTGGGTAATTATGGTGATGAAAAGAAAGGCAAAAATTAAATTAAAACGGATAGATTATTCAGTGTAATTTTAAAAAATCAAGAGTGTAAGTTTGCGCAATTAAACTCAATTTAGTGAATTATGAAAGAACAAGAAAATTAATTTGAGTTTGCAAGGAAAGTAGTCACATCGTGCTCACATCAGGTATTTATTTTCCCTACAACAAAATATATAACTTAACTTGTAACTTTTGATTTGCTATTCCAGCCTGCAAACTTAACTTTCAATCTTTAAATGATTTCTTAACTTTTCTGTTTGTATTACTACTTTTATTTCCTTAGCTATGATTACTCAAATAATTTCATAGCATCAGGCAGTTATTCAAAGACCACGTACCGAAGATTAGAGGCGTATATTTCGCCTGATGTGTGTGTGTATATATATATATGTGTGTGTGTATGTATATATATATATATATATATATATATATATATATATATATATATAATACAGAAAGTTTGAGCTTTTCCCAATAACGCGCCCTTTTCTTTCATAATTCTTATTCTAAATTCCTATTTCATGTCATGTACTCATTGCAACTGTATTAAATTCTTATGGTCACTAATCTTAACCTCTACGTAAAGTTTTTAATATGAAACTGCATCCCCATTAGATTTTTAAAGCGTAATAACGCGAAGACAGCATGTGTTCTATGTCGTCACAAATTCCTTCCCTCCGCTAAAACTGTAATTTATGTGAACCTATGCAGACTGCTCTAAGATTTCTTACGAGATGAACGCCGACGGAGAGCTGGGTCCAATGTAACAAATTGTGCTTTAAGAGTGTCATCGAATGTAGACTTTTAGACTTTTGTAACCTGAAAGGTCTCTTCCTTGGACTAGCTCAACAACCATTGCATATATATGTGTGTGTGTGTGTGTGTGTGTTCGGCTACCCAATTATAAACAGTATATAATTAAAGAAGAGTTATTTTTCGAAAAAAAGAAAAAATATTTGGAATTTTGTGTGTCAAACTTAAGTGCAAACGGTGTACTGCACAAAACTTTAAGTTCAATTGAGGGTGTCGTACTATGAGGAAGTTTGAATCCCGATAATTTTTAAATTTTATTTATCACTTGTATTTTTGTTGTATAGCGATAAGAACGTTAAGAAATACAAGAAAGATCAATCATGCATAAGCATTGATTATGAAACACTTTCCAGCTGAAATGTAATTTCATTTAAAAATTTCTAAAATGTGATACATTCAGTGGTGATATCTTTTACATTATCACAGTACTACAGTAATTTATTATACTTAAATATTTAAAACTGTATTGAAATATAAATCATCTGATTCTTTATGCAAAATCAATGAATATTGCATTCATATAATTTGTATTCCAGACTCCAGAGCTAAGTAATTTTGTGTGAAAAAAATTTAGCAATTCTTATGTAATTCATCTCACAATCGCGTGAGATATTTGCATTCTGCATATGTTAAAATTAGGCTGCGTTGAAGAAATAATAAAAGTTTAGAGATCATTTAAAATCACAACTATTGTAATTGCATAGGCACGGAATTTAGATACACAGATAATACACAGATACACAGATAATATATGTGTGTATGTACTCAAAGTATTGGAATCGTGCCGAAGATCGGAACTCGAATTTTCAAAGGATCTACACGTTTTGGGATTTCTAGAACACGAAAAATCTATTTTTAGGAAGACGTCTGTGTGTGTAAGGGTGTATCTGTGTATGTTTCTGTGTGTCTCTGTGCATATTACATCCACTCTAATTGAAAAACTAATGGACCGAATTTCATACAATTTGGTAGGTATGTCTTTTGTGGGAAATCCTGATGTTCATTAGATTATAGTACGATTCGTAATAAAAGAATCTGCCTTCTTTGCGAAATGGCCGCAGAAATTGCCTTTATCCACTCTAGCTAAAAACTAATGGAACAAATTTAACAAAATTTGGTGTATAATATTTCAATAACCTACAAGTCATTTATATACCAAATTTAGCAAAATTTTGTGTATAAATCATTTGTAGGTTATTCTAGTACGATTCGGGAAAAAGGAGCGGGCTATTTTTGCGAAATGGCTCGCAAAAATCGTTATATATAAAAATAAAAGACTACGTGTGCTCAATTATATCAATTAAATTCATATTTTATACGTGATTTTTGACAACAAAAAGAATAAGACTAACCCCATTACTCTAGGACTGGCCGTTCTTGAGATATTCTAGTTTTTTCGCGTTTTCGCTACGCCACCTTTGACAATAAGTCCAGCTATCAAATGAGAACCAAATTTAAGTTTAACGTGCAAATTCAGTGTTATTTAAAATATTTATGGTTGTCATTTTGTGCAGATAAACTCAAATTATTATTGAATAAATAAAGAGAACGAATATGAGACTGCAGGGAAAGACATGTGCTGTCCACATCAGAATTTTTAACAATATTACAACAATGATTTATAGAAGTGAACGGGGATTATTTTCAGGCCATTTCGAAAAAAATGTAGGATCTATATTTAAAGATCCATCAAATTTTTGTCGAATAAAATGTTCAACAAATTTAAGCTGTGTACCAAATTTTAACTCTCTAGGACTTAGGAAAGTGCATTAAAAATGCCATCAAATAAGTATATTATGAAGAGTTATATAAAATTTAAAAAAAATGAAAAATTGTTATCTACCAAATTTATTTTTAAATGTGAAGCCTATCCCATATGCAAAAGGTTTAAACAAATGGAAAGATATTTATTATATAATATATCTCTCTTTTCTTTCTGGAAGATGTCCCAAAGTCAGAATTTAATTGAATTTGTTTTTTTCCCTATATTAAATAATTTTTAATTAAAAAACTACTTAACATATTTTACTGAATTTTTTTTATATATTCTATGGGATAATGTGAATATTTCCTAAAAATTTCGAAGCAATTTGTGAATTTTAAATTTACTTAAAAAATGTTTGAAAAATTAGGTCCCATAGGGTTCAATGTATTTCATTTTTTCAACCCAGGTTCAATAAAAAACTAATTGGGTGATATTATTTATTTATATTCCCATAGGTCCTACAGACCGTCTGAACAACATACTAATATTTCATTTTGATAAAGTCATTTTTACGGCAGTTATCGTGCTAACGGACAGACAGACAGACAGACAGGCAGAATGAACAAAGTCATAAACACTTTTCAACTTTGTTGTAAAGTGTTAAAAACGAAACTGGTCTTAACTGATCATGTTCACAGACGCACTCAACTCGGCGCCGTGAAACAGTTCCAACTCACCTTTGGTGCCTTTTTGTATCTAAATTTAATTTTAAAAATTCTGTATTGCCCTAAAATAATAAAAAAATACCTGATATTATTTTTCTCACCAAAACATATTTTTCATGCTGTTATTTATTTCTGTTTCATTTCAGGAGCTCCTTCACAACTTCCGCACAAGTTTTCTACAAAATGATATCCGTCGACAGCGACAACGGAGAAGCAGAAACTCCCGAAAACAACATATCCTCCGCTACGATTACAGATCCAAATTCTGCAGACACGCCTGAATTAAACAACAATGCCATTGTCAACACTGAACAAAATCTAGACAACACTAAAATTAAATGTACCACCTCAGACTCCGACCCTGAAACATTTAAACCCAATTCTCCTGGAGATTTAACCAAAACCTCTCAGAGACCCCACCGACTATTTTGTTCCACCCCTGTACGAAGCATGGATGACAATCGCCCAACTTCCCACCACAATCAAGGCCTCAAGCGCAAGCGAGACTTTGATACCATAGATCCTACGAGAATGTCAAACCGTGTACGGTCGTGGTTAAAGCGATGTTCGGACTTTTCAACGAGTCCTCCGCGACTTCGCAAACCTCTTTTTCGGACTTCTCCAGACATCCACCAGCCGCGAGAGGACGTATCGTCGTGTGATGCGAGTTGTGAATGCACATCGTCCAGTGCTGACGAGGGAAATGTGTACTCGTCCACATCGTCTTTCGCAGACGATGACGTTTTCAAACAGAAAACCAGAGTGGATTCTGGCAGTGTTGAAGAATCTTTTGAGACTGTGGTTCACAATCTTCTAGATGCTGAGTTCTCTGTGCTGCTGCCCCCACCACCTTCATCCACCGCTTCCTTCGGAAGTGGCTCCAAAAACTGTAGTACTGTGTGCTGTCGGTTGGGAAAAAGTCTGCAGTTGAAAGCAGCTTCTGAAGGAGACCTTAGGAGGCGGAGAAGCCAAAAGGAAATTTCCAAGTAAGTATTTTCACTTCCATAATTTAAATTCCACGTTTATTTTACCGAAGTGATTTAGTTTGTTACATGGTGCAGCTTGTTACCGAATGTACTTTGTTACACAAATGCAACGTAGCGCTGCGTATGCTATAAACAGGGTGATTAAAAAAATGAGGGCCAAACTTTGAAAAGCGGTAGTGTACACAATACCAAACATTTTTCGTCATAATTTGCAGGGTCGGAAATGAAACGTAAATGCGCCAGTGGGCTCTTAATGGTGAAACCGATGAGGTGAGGCGAAAACAAAAGAATGACTTAGAAGTTATAAAATGCCATTTAATAAACAATAATTAAAGTAATGGCTCAAAAGAGCGACCGCCAACCTGAATGCACGTTTCACAGCGGCGATGGAGGGATTGGCGAACTCTCTCGAACAGATCAGGCATGTGCGCACTTCTTAAGCAGCGGCCGAAATTCTGGCGACGAATTCCTCTGTAGATTCAAGGGGATATCATGGACGAGACTCTTGATATCCCCACAAAAAGAAGTCAAGACATGACAGATCGGGCAATCGTGGGGCTCCATCGTCTCAAAAGTTGGAGTTATGAATAACTGCTGCAAACTGATAAGGCCATACATTCGGTGTTACGAAAATTTGCATAAGGATTCTTCTTCTTCTTCTTCCTCTTCAGATGAAATTTGAATACGTGGTTTTCTTTATCAACCAGAATGACGCTTTTAAGTTTGCGTAGAGGCCGCTTCCCAACAAGTATCATTTCAGACCCGGTAAATTATGACGAAAAATGCCTGGTTTGGTGTTGTTGTTGTTGAGACCCAGACCGTCTGACCTACCAGAAAGGTGTAAGATAACTGTTTGGACGGTCGGAAAGTGCCACCCAATTTATACCGGAACCCAGTGGGGGAGGCATCCACAGGGACCGTACCCTCCTTCCCCTACCACCAACCTCTCGGAAGGACTTACGGACGCATATGTTTAACGTGATCGTACTCCGCATGAACACGGCGGCAATTGTGGCAGCGTGCAAGTCACCGGGCTACCGCCTCCGAAATGTGCCAACAGCACGCGGTGTTCCCAGGTGGTCACCCATCCAAGTACTAACCGCGCCCGATGCTGCCTGGTTTGGTGTGTACTACCACCTCGTAAAATGCGGCCCATCTTTTTTTAATCACCCCGTATAACAGTGAAAAAGTCCCAATATCCAGAATGTAGTAAATAATAAATGTGGGGAAATTTAATTTGTTTTGCAGGGATCCGAATGCAACAGGGAAGCCCTTTTTCATTTAACCAATTATTTTGTTACATACTTTAGCACACTTTAAGGAAACGGAATACCAGTTTATTTTATTGTTTAATCATTAATTAGCCAAAAATTTGCTATCTTTGGTTATTTTTCGACTATCCGACAAGGGATAGACGATGATAAGATCAAAGAACAAAAATATATTTTAACAGGCTAGGATAATAAAAAAAGGTAAATATATTTTTTGAAGAACGAGAAACATGAAATTAATTTTGTAGTAAAGGAATGTATTCATTTGGAGAAAAACGAGTTTTCCAGTGTCTTTCCCTAAACAGCAGTGGTAAATGGAAAAGTAAAAAAATGAATTTTAATCGCACGGGAAATTGAACCCAATTGAAAGTAAGAAAAATTTGAGCAACGTATTGTGGCGAACGTGTAATATTCCCTCACCGAGGTTTTTCTTTTGAGAACCAGACTGAGAAAATACCCGTAGTTCCCATTACGTGAACTTGGGATTTCTAGAATTCCGAAGAAAGGTTGGCAGATTTGGCAATTTATAGCCAATTTGGCGACTTCCTGAATCTTCGAGGAGAACCTCGAAATAACGATTATTCTACGCGATATAAAAGATTTTTCTATGACAAGTCTATAGAAGGAATTATCAATCAATCGGAGAGCAGTTGACGAGATTGAACTGTGACTTTCGTCAATGTTTTGAGAATAGTAGCAGCTGTTTTGTGAAATGCCTTTTGTCAATGTTCTGAGAATAATATCGTTTATTTTGTGAAATTATTGCAGCTTTTAATTGCTGTTTAACAGTATATTGCTCTTGTTTGAGCTGTGCTTGTGAATAAACGTAGTTATCCAGAAATTTGGACTCTTTCTTGTATTCTACGCATCCTTCCACGATTCCGGAGGATATGCCGTTACAGTATATTAGCATAAATAACAAAATAATGCAATGTACGGCTGTTTCAAGGATACGCTGGATCCCTTTCTTCAGTGCAAGAGAACCCACTCAGTCTAAAAGAGGAATGGGCGCTAAAGGAAGAAATAGAGAAGGTTATATACACAAGACCAGGATTAAGAGAGAGCCAATCAGAAACCAGCATGAAGACCAGTCCAACCAATCTGAAACGAGAAGTAACCCGTCCGCCAAAGCACAACAGACATAACTCAACAAGTCAAGTCAAGTTCGAACAAGCACTTATTGGCCTATTGAGGGTGTAGGCAAATTCAACGAAAAACACGACTATATAAATTCTATCATTATCCAAAATTGATATTAAACAAAGTGGCCCAAACGAAATAAGGAGCTGGTAAGATGAAATAATTTCGGAAATTTTGCATAATGTCAATTTTGGATAATAATGGGATTTACATAGTATTGATTTGAATTGAATATTGAATTGATATTATATAGTGCTAATTTGAATTGAATATTGAATTGATAATATATAGTGCTAATTTGAATTGAATATTGAATTGATATTATATAGTGTTGATTTGAATTGAATATTAAATTGATATTATATAGTGTTGATTTGAATTGAATATTAAATTGATATTATATAGTGCTAATTTGAATTGAATATTGAATTGATATTATATAGTGTTTATTTGAATTGAATATTGAATTGAAATTATACTATAGTGTTGACTTGAATTGGATCTGCCTATACCCTCATTTTGGTTTCATTTCGTGTGTAATTAAAATTTATTTTCTACTCTTTTATGCGCTACTGCTATATAGGAGAGGACATGGATAAATTTGTTTTGATATGAATAACATCTATGCTTGAGGTATCTATGGAGAAAACAGAGCGTTACGAAAAATGTAAACGCTTATATCTCCTAATTGGAACATAATAGATAAAAATATATAAAAAAAATCTGATGTGGGCAGCACATGACTTTCCTTATATAATGCAATGAATTTACTACTTTTACAGTAAAAAAAATAGATTATTTCTATAGTAATTATTTATATTCTTTCCAAAATATTGAAGTTTCGTCAATGAGTCGTTATTTTCCATGTCGTCATCATCAATGAATCGTCATTGATTTAGCGTCATTTTTATCCATTTGGCGAGTTTTTCGTTAATTTAACAACATTTAAAAAGTCACCAAAGTGGCTACTTTCCACCAAATTTGTCGCCGAAATCTCGCCAAGCGTTATGGACGGAGAAATAAGTTATCCTTCAGCGAGAAATGACTATTGGCGTTCAAATACAAAAGTATTATTCAAAGTATGTTTTTTCATGAATGGAACGAGCTAGATCCACGAGAATGATGCCACCAAATTTATCGCATGGTATTACATATGAAAAGTGAACAAGTTCCTCAATAGGAAATATATTTTTTTTATTTTATATGACTTTTTGATAATTTTTTTAAAAATGTGCAGTGTCTCTAGAACGGTTCATGTTAGCGTTCTAAAATTTATGTCAATCGTTTTCTAATGAAAAATTACATAAGAAATGTCTATTTGCGTAACTTTATTAGCGGTTTTGATTTTTTGACGATTTTTTCAAAATTTCACTCGAAAATTTAGGGGGGGGTTCTGAACATTCGATTGCGTATAAAAACAATAGGCTTCAGGAGTGTTTATGGATTATGATTTTTGTACCAAATTTCGTTCGAATCGGTCCATTCGTTCGTCAGTTATCGTCGATATTTCACGAACGAATGGAGCGATTCGAATGAAATTTGGTACACAAATCACAATCCGTGAATACTGAAAGCCTATTGCTTTAAAACACAATCGAATGTTCAGAACGCTTCTAAATTTTCGAGTGAAATTTTGAAAAAATCATCAAAAAATCAAAACCTTTAATAAAGTTACGCAAATAGACATTTCTTGTGTAATTTTTCCTTAGAAAACGATTGACGTAAACTTTAGAACGCTAGCATAAATCGTTCTCGAGATATTGCACATTTTTCAAATAAATTTATCAAAAAATTCCATAAAAAAAAGCATTAACTGTTAAGAAACATGTTCACTTTTCACATGTAATATCATGCGATAAATTGAGTGACATCATTCTCGTAGATCTAACTCGTTCCATTCACGAGAAAAGATACTTTGAGTAATACATTTATATTTGAACGCCAATAGTCATTTATCCGCTGTAAGAATAACTCATTTCTTCATCCATAACGCTTGGCGATATTTTAACGACGAATTTAGCAAAATATCGCCAACTAGGCGACATTTTTAAATGTTACCAAGCTAACGAATATCTTTCCAAATGGATAAAAATGACGCTAAATCAATGAAAATGACTACTAATTGAAGAAAATTCAATATTTTGGAAAGCATATAAGTATCTACTATAAGAATACCATTTTTTTATCTGTAAACGTAGTAAATTCACTGCATTATATAAGGAAAGTCATGTGCTGGCCACAGATTTTTTTTATGTAATTGACGTACAAACCTATGTAGTATTTATTGTACGCATGCTGAGAAAATGTTGAATTTTAAATACTCCCTGCTCAAATCATGAGAATGACAAGAAATGGCTGAACTCATTTTTTTTGTTCCTTTCCATTTCGTAAAATTCGACTCACACATATCTCTCTCAACGGAAACAGACTCTATATTTTATTAAAGATCAATAATGTCGTGCTGTACGGATGTCAATGACCGGAGTTGTTTACGTTGCTGTGTTGAGTGGTAGAAAATAGTTCAGAATGTAATTAATCTCTATTAATCTTATAAGTAGGGCTTAGATTTTTTTTTATGTTCGCCATCTTGTCCGCAAGACAGAAGCTTTTCTCGTGTAATTATAAATATTGAGCAAAATGTCTTGCTTGCTTGCGTCGTCCGGTTATTGGGTGAAACTTGATGCTGTACTATTTTGAGCGCCATAGAATCTTATCAACGATGGACGGATTAAAATAATGTCCCTGTTCTCTCTTTGGCGGAATACAAATATTTAAATAAAGAAATATATATATATATATATATATATATATATAAATATAGAATCCTTGCTTTGAAAGTATTCTGTTCGCCCGCTTACTGCCTTTGCTGATGAACGGAAAAAAATACGAAACTATTGTCCAAGAATTGTAAATCAAGTGCTTATATGCATCAGAAAATATAATATATATGTTTATCACGCTTGGCGGACTTGGCGACACAGTTGGCACAGTGTCTAAGAAAGTAAATTCATTTCATTATATAGTGAAAGTCATTTATTGTCCAGCTCGTTTTATGAATGAATTTATCTATAGTTTTTTATTCAATTATAGTAACTATGGTAACCTAGTTACGTTTCAAATACCAAAATCGTTTTTAACAGTTTACAACAAAGTTAAAAAGTGTTTATGACTTTGTTAACACTTTACAACAAAGTTGAAAAGTGTTTATGACTTTGTCCATTATGTCTGTCTGTCTGTCTGTCCGTTAGCACGATAACTGCCGTAAAAATGATTTAATCAAATTGTAATTTTAGTATGTTGTTCAGACGGTCTGTGGGACCTATAGGAATATAAATGAATATTATCACCCAATTAGTTTTGGATTGAACCCGGGTCGAAAAAATGAAATACATTGAAACCTGTGGGACCTAATTTTTCAAACGTTTTTTAAGCGGATTTAAAATTCACAAATTGCTTCGAAAATCTTAGGTAATATTCAAATTATCCCATAAAATATATAAAAAAAATTTCAGCAAAATATATTCAGTAATTTTTTAAATAAAAATTAAAATAATAATTACACCTCTGAAGCGATCACGTGACCCACTTTAAAATAGAATATGGCATCCATCTTGTCTCAAAATCGTGATTTTTAAAGTTCTCTTTAATTCATATTGAGTGTTATATCCGTTCTAAAGCCGCTTTATTTTTGCTTAAATTCTGTGCATCTAGATACTGAAACAACGCAATTACAATATATTTGAGTTTAAATGATCATCCAAATTTGATTATTTCTACAACGAAGCCTATTTTTCACTTATGGGAAATGTAAACAACAAAATATGTAGAATGAGTTGTATAAGAATTGGTGCATTTCTTTAACGCAGAATATTATTTATCTCATGGAATCTGCATAGCTGATATGAATGAAATATTCATGGATTTTACACAAAGAAGAACGATATTTTTCGATGAAGTTTTAAGCATAGAGTTTAATTACTTGTAGCTTCATGGTCTTAATTTTTAAATAAAATAAATTATTATAGTATTGTGATGAATGAAATTAATGGGAAAATGTTTATGAATTAAATGCTGCTTTTATAGAGAGAGCCAGGTTTGTTATATTTCGATGGCGTCATTTGAATAAATTTCAGTTGTTTTTGATGAAGTTTTCAAATATAATAAATTATTATAGTATTATGATAATGTTAAAAGCATTACCGAGGAGCCAGACGATTTATATTTAATTGATGTCATTTGAATGAAGTTAATTTTTTTATGAAGTTTTAAGTTTTCAAATATAATAAATTAATGTAGTATTGTGATAATTTTTAAAATATTACCGAGGAATGTATAGTATTTTAGAGATGTTTAAATGAAATTGCAATGAAGTTGGAAAGTGTTTCATAATCAATGCTTTATGCATGATTGATCCTTATTGTTTATTTATTCTTTAAATCAAAGAAATGAAATATAATGTCATAATTAATTGACTTCCTTGAAAGCGTTGAAAATAATTAGCAACATAGTGATTGGATATGAAACTGTCCGTTTAATGTTCGTCTGTATGTCTGTCTGTGATCGATTTCTTGTATAAACTGTAACAACCACAAATATTAATAGGTTTTCATTTAACTTTATATCTGTGTTAAAATAAAATCTAGAAGTAGATAGAATTTTGTGAAATTTGAAAACTTCGAAATTTATTCGGAATTTTATATTTTCTTAACATGACAGCATAGGACAAAAATTTGACATAATTATACATATAAGGAGTAATTTATGGCTCAATGATAACGAAACTTAACAGTTTCAATGAATGTTGTAAAAGATAGTCGCGATACAATTTTTGTGTTTGTGACGTCAAATTAACCCACTCACCCCCCCCCCCCCCCCGAGGGGGTACATTGTCAAACTTATATTAATCGAAAGATTTTTTTTTTCAAGCCCTTTTAAATGAAGGGTATCTTGCTATAATTGTGATCATTTGGACCAACAACATAGATTTTTCAAAAACTTTCTTGCAAAATTTAGACACACACACGCACATAAAACTCAAAAACGCACACACCAAGCTACTTAAAATTGGTTTCTGGTATGGAAACGTCGAGTTAAGTCTCACTCCTGTTAATTTGTGTTATTTACAACCAAATATATTTCGTTGAAGATCCTGTCTGTGTCAATGATTAGCAATGCACTCTTGGTCAAGTCAAATCTAAAGTTGTCTTATTCGTCTTTCAGTTTGTCTGCTAGCCATGTTCTTCGCAAACGCCACCAGCCTGCATCATCCCACACTGGCCATCTACTGTACTCGAGTCTTCCGAATGTTCTTCGACACTCCTCGGACAGTTCGACAGACGATAACTGCATCCCGTCCGCCCAGCTTTCTCATTCCGACACCAAGACCACAGCTTGCACGATTCGCTCCAGCTCATCAGAGAAAGGTAGTCGAAAGCGAAGAAGCAGAAAAAAGTCGTCAAGTTCTAACAGGTTGGTTGGAGTTTGTAGCGAATATTCTGTTGTGAACAGATATGTAAGAGCAAACCAATATTAAATATATTGGTCTGCAATATTAGAACAATATTATAGAATATTGGTTTGCAATATCAGAACAATATTGGCAACCAATATTGGAATTATAGTGCATGGGCACGTGATGTCACTTGGAAAGTTTTACCCTTACGTTTCCAAAGCAAGATACTCGTATGAATTTTAATACAGAAATTTTCATTATTTTTGTATTAAACACTATTATTATTAACACTTTACAACATGGTTGAAAAGTGTTTATGACGTTGTTCATTCATTCTGTGTGTCTGTCTGTCCGTTAGCACGATAACTGTAGTAAAAATGACTTTATCAAAATGAAATTTTAGTATGTTCAGACGGTCTGTGGGACCTATGGGAATATAAATGAATAATATCACCCAATTAGTTTTGGATTGAACGCTGGTTGAAAAAATGAAATACATTGAGCCCTATGGGACCTAATTTTTTTAATAACATTTTTTAAACGAATTTAAAATTCACAAATTACTTCGAAAGTTTTAGAAAATATTCAAATTATCCAATAAAATATAAAAAAAATTTCAGCAAAATATATTCAGTAGTTTTTAAAATAAAAATTAAAATAATAATTACACCCTTTATATGAAGAGGGCACAAGACCATGATATGAAGAGATCATGTGACCATTACATGAAGAGATCACGTGACCCAAAATAAAATATGGCATCCACCTTGTGTCCAAATCGTGATTTCTAAAGTTCTTTTTAATTCATATTTTGTGTTGCATTCGTCCAACAGCTTTATTTGTGCTTAAATTCTGTGCATCTGAAACAACACAATTACAACACATTTGAGTTTAAACGAACATCAAACTTTGATTATTTCTATAACGAATCGTAATTTTCCTTCATCGAGAATGTAAGCACCAAAAAATGTAGAATGAGTTGTATGTATAAGAAATGCTGCATTTCTTTAACGCAAAATTATTTAGTTTCTGGAGTCTGCAATATAGCTGATATGAATGAAACATTCATTGATTTACATAGAGAAGCAGACGATTTTTTCGAGGAAGTTTTAAGCATAGAGTTAAATTACTTGTATCTCCATGGTTTTAAGCTTTTAAATAAAATAAATTACTGTAGTATTATGATGAATGAAAGGAATCGAAAAAAGTTTATGAATGAAATGTTGCTTTTATAGAGAGAGCCAGGCGATTTATATTTCGATGACGTCATTTGAATAAAGTTCATTCGTTTTCGATGAAGTGTTCAAATATAATAAATGAATGAAGTATTGTGATAATTTTAAAAGTATTACCGAGGAATGTATCGCATTTTAGAGATGTTTAAATAAAATTGCATTGAAGTTGGAAAGTGTTTCATAATCAATGCTTTATTTATGATTGATCTTTTTTGTTTTATAAGTTTGCAATTGTTTAGAACCTAGTTTTATTAGGATATATCTTAACTTTAATAGATATTTTTAATTGAGCGGGAAATAAAATATTAGCTTTCAATAAAATAAATACAGAAGGGTTTTTTTTTTTTTTTTATTCGTTATGTACCTTTTCGTTCTAACTCACATATACACTGAAAAATTTGCTAGTAAATGTATACATCTACAGAACGCTAGCTATTGACTACGGTAAAAATGAGTAATAGGGAGTTAACTACTTAAAATCACTTAAAGAACAACATTTTAGCAAACGAAATTTTTAAACATATATTGTTACTCAAGAATTATGTTATATATTATTTCAAATATTCCCATATAAAATGTGTGAGACTAAATTTTATTTCTCAAATATTGTTTCTCAAGTTCTCTAAATAATTCATTTTCAGCACAAAAATAAATTTCGATGTTTAGTGGGAGTAATATGAATTTTTATTTGCCATCATATCCAGTCTTCCATTATCCTCTGTGGTAAAAATACCTTTTGTCCTTACGTTTCTGCGCATTCTACTATGCAGGTTGTTTATTTACGCTCGTGCCCATGCTCTGTTGATAGCTCATAATCGTTTTCCTATTAGTTGATCCCACTTCTGCAATTCTAGAACACTTTAATCGAAATTCAAATGGATGCATAAAGACTTATCTTATCGGCGGGGAGAGGGGAATTGGGTATAGTATGTCATGGAAGATGGTAAAATGCTATTAATGCTAGTAGTACAAAATAGTTTATATTAACACAAATAAGCCTTCCATCGACGTCACTAAGCTATTGCCATCTTAAAAACATAAACTTTTAAATATTTTAGGAGATTATTTCAGAACGAAATATTTTAGAAGAATAATTTGGGTACAAAATCTGAAAAAGATGCATATTTTTTTTTTCATTCTTCTAATGATTGTAATACAAGCAAAAGAAAAAACACTATGAAATATGAAGGTATGAGGAAGTCGAGTGGAGACTAACACTCCAGATATTTTAATGTACTTAGTAAAATATTGTTTGTGTGTATGTTGCAGGATGCTGTTTATTTACGCTCCTGACCATGTTCTTTTGGTATATGGAACACTTTCCCCAAATGTCAACCATATCGGGATGCATTTTAACCTGTATCTATATACAACTAGTATCTAAAGCTGTCAAAGAAATGGAAACTAACAAGTGTGAGATCAAATAAAGCAATGTATGTTTAAAAAATTACGTCATGGAGTGAAAAAAGCTGATCAAAGGATTCAGACGGATGGGCACGAAGTTTGACATTGCACTTAAACAGTTTTTACGACCCATAAACTCACCAATTTTACAACATTAACTTCCAACTTTTTTCAATAAGTTTTATTTATTTAATAATGTGTGGTGGTGAGGAACAGAAATAGCCATATCCATCAAAAATTGGCCCAGCTAGGTTTTACACCGTGGTCGAATTTTAGCATTCTAGGTCTGGGAGGATTCGGGAATCTTAACCCCCATCCCTTTCCCCCATCCTATTTTGTCCATCTCGAAAAAAAAATCGAAATTCAAGCCCTGTTAAGTTCGCTCTAGTGGTTGATAATATAAGTGTGCAAATATTCAGCCTTCTAACCCACCAGGGAGCTACTTGAAGATATGGATAGATTTTTTCGACAAAACAAAATTAAAATAATAATAATAATCTACGACTCGGAAGGGGGGGGGGGGGGCTAACGAAAATTGGGCTATATTAGGTTCTGCCCGATGATCGATTCTTGCAAAGATCCAGCCTTCTAAGTTAACTGATTGACATCTCAGGGGTTCAGAAAGTACTTTCGAAAAAATAAAAATAAAATGAAAGTAATGTGAAACAATTGCAATTTTAATGGTGGATCACTAGTGGTTTTTACCACTTTACAACGTAGTTGAAAAGTGTTTATGGCTTTGTTCATTCTGTCTGTCTGTCCGTTCGCACAATAACTGCCGTAAAAATGACTTTATCAAAGTGAAATTTTAGTATGTTGTTGAGACGGTCTGTGGGACATATGCGAATGTAAATGAATAATATCACCCAATTAGTTTTGGATTGAACCCAGGTTGAAAAAATGAAATACATTGAATCCTATGGGACCTCATTTTTCAAACATTTTTTAAGTGAAGTTAAAATTCACAAATTGCTTTGAAAATTTTAGAAAATATTCAAATTATCCCATAAAGTATAAAAAAAAATTTCAGCAAAATATGTTTAAAAGTTTTTTAAATAAAAATTATAATAATAATTACACCCATATAATATGAAGTGATCACGTGAACCACTTCAAAATAAAATAGGGCATCCATCTTTTTCCCAGAGTAAAAATCGTGATTTTTAAAGTTCTTTTTAATTTATATTGAGTGTTGCATCCGTCCTAAAACCGCTTTATTTTTACACATTTTCTGTGCATCTATATATTCTGCGCCAACGCAATTACAATATTTTTGAGTTTAAACGATCATCAAACTTTGATTATTTCTACAACGAAGCGTCATTTTAATGGATGCAGAATATAAACAAGTGATAGTAAGATGAGTTGTATAAGAATTGCTGGATTTTTTCATGCAAAATTATTTAACTCTGGAGTCTGGAATGTAGTGTATGAATGAAATATTCGCCGCTTTTACATAGATAGCCAGACGTTTTACATTTCGATGACGTCATTTGAATAAAGTTCATTTTTTTATGGAGTTTGAAGTTTTCAAGTAAAGTAAATGATTGTTGTTCTGTGATAATTAAAAAAATATCATCGCTGAATGTATGGCATTTTAGAGGTATTTAAAAAATTGCATTTTAGTTGGAAAGTGTTTCATAATCAATACTTATTGTGAAACACTTTCCAACTTGTGTTTCATAAGTGTTTCATTATCAATGCAAGTGTTTCATAATCAATGCATGACTGATCTTTCTTGTTAAGTTGTATAGATTCCAATAAATTTGTTGAAATTTCCTTTTTCTCTCCAGGTCGTCCACAAGTGCTCTGCTGAGTAGCGGTGACCGTGGCCGACACCGGTCCAGAACATACACATCCTCGGCAAGTCGCTGCGGAAGTCGCAGAAGAAACAAGTCTCAGAAATCGGAGTTATTTTGCGCAGAGTCTGTGTTTTCGGATGAAGAGCCTAGCTCTCTAAAGGTAGTATCTAGAACCAATAATAAACTACATCAAGTCCGTCATGTATTAAGGTGTATAAAGTTAAGAAAAATATTTCTTCCCATCCACGCTTGTGATTATCTACGTACCGGATGATTCAAAAGTTCGGAGCAAAAGTAAAACGCTATAAAAAAAATATCTATGGGTCGGAGAGACATGCGTTTTGCAGATTAATATTCACTGTGGTGGGGGATTTTGTATGACATGAAAAAAAAATAGTTCAAAATCTCGACACTAGGGGAGGGCTGCTGCGAAGAAAACAATGCGAGGTAATAATTGTGAAATGAGATATTTTATTTCAGCATGATTTACAGCTGCAAGTGCTCACACCACCACATTCTAGTACTGGATGCAGTCGCGGTATTACGGCTGATACAGCATGAAACAGCGTATTAACGGGAATGGCTGCTACCTCCTGCCGTAAGGCACCTGTCAGTACTGGTAAGGACTGGGTCTTTCCTCTATACACCCGTGATTTTAGGTATCCCCACAACGAGAAATCACAGGGTGTGAGATCTGGGGATCTTGCAGGCCACTCATGTGTGCAATCACCTCCATGCATAAGTCATCTCCATGGCTTTAACTGCCACAGCCCCCCGAGTGTCGGGAGTTTGAACTAATTTATTTCATGCCACACAAAATCCCCCACCACGGTGAATATTAATCTGCAAACCGCATGTCTCTCCGATCCATGGATATTTTTTATAGCGTTTTACTTTTGCTTCGAACTTTTGAATCACCCGGTACTTAGACATTTAAAGTTTTGCTAATCCCGTTTTTTGCCAACCTTTCTAACTCGCTTCGCGAGCTACTTTAAGCCAAACTAAAGTTTAAATCAGTAAATGGTTTATTTCATTGTATTTACCTATTATTTCTCTACAAATGTATCAAATTTCATGTTTTTGTTTGCTATAGTTTTTGTGGTGCGGGGCAAAGAAAATCGATGGAGATGCCGATACACAAAAACATTTTTCACTTCAAAAGTGCATAAAAAGTAAAAAATCTCAAAGACTACATCGACATTAAAAAAAAGATATCCGTCCTGCAAAACTTCAACCATGTAGGTACCTGTCTACAAAAATTCGTGATCTTGCTGTTGTTAGTCTATCCAGGACGCAAACTCGCAGCTCAAATATTTTATCTTTGACATTCAATATTTCTGAAACTACAATATACATCGAAAAACGGTTTATTTCAGCATGTTCCTCAAACCTTCCTCTACAAGGGTGCCGAATTTTTGTATGCTATAATTTTTGCGGTACGAAGCAGACGACTGTTTGAAAAATTTCTAGAGAAACGAGAGATTTGTCAAACAGCGACAGCGGCGTAAGTTACTTTTTTTTATAGGGATAGATTACTGAAATAGCCCTTATGATGATTACTAAAATACCCCTTATTTCCAGATGAGTTACACCTGGAGCCCCCCCCCCCCCCTCCTCCGCAATTTATATGTTGCTAATATTGTCCGCTTGTGTAATGCGAAAATTTCCTTTAAAAAAATCAGATTGGTCCAAGAACTCACCTCGGGTCATTGACTTTACATTAAGAAACATGATGGCTGCTTTAATAACAAGCAAGTAATAACGGCAACCGCGTCAAGATCGTTTTGGACAATAGTAATAGAAGATAAGATTATAATCAATACCATGAACGGTGTTCTTCATTGATCTATGGTTCTGAAAGGAACATGAGTACTCCAGCAGACGGCGTAGCTTTCGAGAGTAGTGAAAAAAGAAAAACTAAAAATGCTCTCGAGCAAACAAGACAAAAGTGATTGTGAATATGATAACTGATTTGATACATGGATGTTATTTTTGTTGTGGATGTTAAATTAAATTTGCTGTGTAATCATGACCCTTTGTCTATCCAGATGTTTTTCTTTAAATAACACATCACTGCTATTCCAAAAGTTGTAGTTCCTATTAGAACTCCCAATTATCAATGAAATCTAGTGAATGTACATGACTCATTTTATCCGCTTTATCTATATTAGAATGCATTGAAAAATCTTTCTTCTGTTACATCCATGCTGATAAATGCAAAGATGCTATCATGTGATTCCACGGACGTCATTGGGTCAACAATATTCAGGGTCGCCCATAAAACTTTACCCAGCGGCGGCAAACTCTAGGATGTTCGCATTTGTGATCTTGAACGTTCAGGAGGGGGGAGTTGCCCCCCCCCCTGCCCTTCCTTATAGGCGCCCATGACATCAGGTGTTAGACCTATACAAGCTCATTACTAAAACTCTAAAATGGAAATAAAATAAACATTGTTATCGATGATATTGTTTTATTTTTATTTCACCCTTCATGCATGTTTTCTTCCTTACCTCCTTGTTGATAAATAGATAAATATTTTCTATATTCACTTTTTCCTTTGCGGGAGGAGGTCGGAGGGGGTGGTCCAGTGACTACTCTAGGACCCGATACAAGCTCTGGATAGCCCTGTTTTCACCCCCCACAACGTTCGAAATATCTAGTGGTAATTAATTGTGATATCTACACACTTAATAAAAGTTGTTAACTGTTCTAAATATCAATAAACCCTTTCAGCTATAAGCACAGAAAGGGCGCACTTTTTATAATTCCGTTATCACGTTAAATGATAAAATAAAATATATTGGATGTTATGTATGTACTCGACAAAATGATTTAATTGTTTCAATTTCTCCGAGTGGCAGCGAAAAGTTATCAAATTGCGTTCTATTATTTCTGAGAGGATGTTCAGTTTGAAGAATATTTAATGTCAAAGATTTGTGCTGCGGGTTCGCATCCTGGACAAACTGACAATAGCAAGATTACGAATTTTTACAGGCATGTACCTACGTAGTTGAATTTTTGCATGACGGAAGAAAACTGAGAGGCAAATTATGCGTTCATGAATGACTCTGTATTATAATGATGTATCTTTTTACTGGCATATGCCGTAGCCATATATATATATATATACTTTACTAGCTTTTCCACCCAGTGCCGTCTAGAGGGGGGGGGGGGGGCGGAAGGGCAGTTGTCCCAGGGCCCAACTCGACCACAGGGCCTTGCAAATTGTATAAAAACATAAAGTGTAAAAATGTCTTGTATGGTCACTCGTCGCTTGAATTTACAATTTTTTTTTTATTTTGATGCGAATAACATCTATATGGTGGGGATAAACGTAGCGTTACGAAAAATGTAATCCCTTTGGACGCTTACTCCAGAACCTGATAAATAAAAATGTAAATAATTTTCTTGTTTTATCGAAAATAAGGTCCAGATTATTAACATATAAAAATAATTCTAATATTTTGAATTTTTTTTTTTCCGCAAAAACTTCAAAATGTAGCTTTTTAGGTGAGTTATATTTTTATTTTTTTAACTTTCACTCGAAATAGTGTTTAGTAAACAAATATATATATAAATAGTAAACGACAAAAATGTAGTCTATAAAATTTGGTATTAAAATATATGTTTATGATTAAAAATAAGCTCTTATAGTTTTTGATTCATTGTCTTGTCCAGTGGAAGAACTTCGAAAATTTTCCTTTTTCCAAGTTTGTAATGTTTATATTTAAAAACCTAAAAGAGCTGGCTTTGTGAAAAAAAAGCAAGAATTTGTAGATCTTTGAAAGCCTTATAAGTGTATATAATTAGATTTTATTTTTTGAGAAAAAAACCCCTTAGAGAAGTATCTGTTTGAACGAGGTATTTCTTTTTCAGTTTTCATACTTTCATTCGAGATATCTTCGAAATTATAAAAGATAGATATAAATAATAAGAGACAAATATGTGTATGAGAAAATTTAATTTATGAATCTATATTTATTTTTAATAAAAGGTCTTGCAGTTTTCGAGTCATCGTCTTATCAAATTGAATAAGTATGAAAATATTACGTTTTTCAAGTTTGTAATGCTTACATGTTAAAACCTAAAAGTGCTAATTCTAAACAATAAGTAAGAATCTGTAGCTCTTTGGAGTTCCTATAAGTGTATATAATCAGATTTTGCTCTTTTCTTTTTCTTCGATATTACAAAAGTTGAATTTTATTTTGCAAAATATCATTTATTCACACAATACTATTTCCACTCCATCGGACTGGAGCCACCGCTTGTGCATCACTTCAAGAAAACGTGCTTCTTGTATTTTAATTTATCTCTTTTGTTTTTTAGGTCGAAATACCGCCGGAAGAGGACAACGTCGGTTTCGACGATCTCCGCCGCGCATCCTCAGCATTGTTATCGCCCGTCGAAAGCGACATCGTATTAACCCATCTCGAAGAACAGAGTACGGTTTCGGATCAAGTGTGGGACGGGTACCAGGTGCGTTACCTTTCTGTGAATTTATAGTTAAATTGATCAAAGTAACACTTTTCAAAGAGTTGGTTTCTTTTGTTATCTTACCTTTAAATTTTATTCTTATTTTGTTCTTTTAATTTTTTTTCTTTTCTGCTCCTCCTTTTCTAAATTCCATTTCTTTAATGTGTTTGCTTTTCTTTTAGCTTTTATTAAATATTTTTTGTACAAAAACTTTTTCTTTTATTTCCAATGGCGGGTATAGAAGACAACTGTGGTCAGCAAAAAATATAACATGAACAGAAATATGAAAAAATTACAGCCACAGAAGAAATTGAGAAATTGTGTACCCCCACAATTTCTGAGAATTCCTTCCTCTCTGAAAGTTCTTTTGATAGGTATTTTGAGGGGGTCGAAAATTCGAATCAAAAATCTTTTCAAAATTTTCCTCAAAAATATAGTGAGGTTCTGGACATTCGATTGCGTTTAAAAATAACGGGCTGCCAGTAACCAAATTCCTTTGAATCGTTTTATTCGTTGTCAGATATCGCCATCACAGACTCACTGATACATACACACACACAAGCACACACGCACACACGCACACAGACATCCCCTCAAAAACGTTTAACTCGTGTTCAGGGTAGCTTGAAACTTGCTCTCTCATGGAAAACTCGAATTCGAATTTTCGACCCCGTTACAATACTTTCCTTATACATTATACTATGTATAGTATAAGGAAAGCAAAAAATCTGATGAGGACAACACATGACTTTCCTTATATAATGTAATGAATTTAGTACTTTTACAGTAAAAAAAATAGGTTTTTCTTCTAGTAGACACTAATATCCTTTCCAAGATATTGAATTTTCGACAATTAGTCGTCATTTTCATTGATTTATCGTCATTTTTATCCATTTGGCGAGATTTTCGTTAATTTGGCAACATTTCAAAAAATCCCCAAGTTGGCGACATTCCGCCAAATTCGTCGCCAAAATCTCACCAAACGTTATGGACGGAGAAATAAGTTATTCTTACAGCAGATAAATGACTATTGGCGTTCAAATACAAAAGTATTACTCAAAGTATATTTTTTCATGACTGGAATGGGCTAGATCCACGAGAATGATGTCACCCAATTTATCTCATGGTATTACATATGAAAAGTGAACATGTCTCTCCATAGGAAATATTTTTTTTATTTTATATGACTTTTTGATAACTTTTTGAAAAATGGGCAATTTCTCGAGAACGGTTCATGTTAGCGTTTTAAAATTTATGTCAATCGTTTTCTAATGAAAAATTACATAATAAATGTCTATTTACGTAACTTTATTAGTGGTTTTGATTTTTTGACAATTTTTTCAAAATTTCATTTGAAAATTTAGGGGGGTTCTGAACATTCGATAACGTATAAAAACAATAGACTTCCAGTGTTTACGGATTGTGATTTTTGTACCAAATTTGGTTCTAATCGGTCCATTCGTTCGTCAGTTATCATCTCCACCGACCCACTGACACACACACACATACTTACACACACACACCACTTCAAAAATGTTTGATTCGTGATCAGGGATGTTTGAAACGTGCTATCAAGTCGAAAACTGGAATTCGAATTTTCGACCCCGTCACAATACTTTCCTTATACATTATGTATGTAAGGAAAGTAAAAACCCTCAACAAATTTACCATTGGATTTTTTTGCCCCTCGTGTTTCGTTTTTGAGATAGGAATTATAACTTTTTCCATTCGCCGCTAGAAGTGCTGCTAATTTCCGCAATAAATCATGGGCACGTAACATCACACGGATAATTTTACCTTTACGTTTCCAAAGCAAAATACTTGTATGCTTAGCAGCATGGAAATTTTTATTATTTCGCTATTCAAAAGTATATTTTAAAAATTTACTATCGTTTAACTCCTAATTTTAGTAGGATATATCTGAAATTATCTTCTTTGATGGTTATTTTTAATTGGCCGAGAAATAAATTATTCACTGTCAATGAAATATATACAAGAGGTTTTTTTCTTTTCAAGAAAATTCTTCATGTATCTTTCCGCTCTCTCTGGCATATACTCTGCAGAATTTGCTAGTAAATGTATGCATCTTTAGAACGCTAGCTAGTGACATGCGTAAAAACGAGTAGTAGTGTGTTTACATGCACTTAAAATGCAATTTAGCAAATGCAATTTTTGAACATATATTGATACTCAAGAATTCTAAATAATTTATTTTGAGTTAAATTCCGATGTTTAAAAAGTCTAGTTTTAATTACTTTCCTTATATACATAATGTATAAGGAAAGTATTGTGACGGGGTCGAAAATTCGAATTCGAGTGTTCGACGGGAGAGCACGTTTCAAGCATCCCTGATCACGAATCAAACATTTTTGAAGTGATGTCTGTGTGTGTGTGTGTGTGTGAAAGTATGTGTGTGTGTGTGTCAGTGGTTCTGTGGAGACGATAACTGACGAACGAATGGACCGATTCGAACCAAATTTGGTACAAAAATCACAATCTGTAAACACTGGAAGCCTATTGTTTTTATACGCAATCGAATGTTCAGAACCCCCTAAATTTTCGAATGAAATTTTGAAAAAATCGTCAAAAAATCAAAACCAATAATAAAGTTACGGAAATAGACATTTCTTATGTAATTTTTCATTAGAAAACGATTGACATAAATTTTAGAACGCTAACATGAACCGTTCTCGAGATATTGCACCTTTTTCAAAAAAATTATAAAAAGGCGTATAAAATAGAAAAAAAATAATTTCCTATTGAGAAACATGTTCACTTTTCATATATAATATCATGCGATAAATTGGGTGACATCATTCTCGTGGATCTAGCTCGTTCCATTCATGAAAAAAGATACTTTGAGGAATACTTTTGCATTTCAACGCCAATTTATCTACTGTAAGAATAACTTATTTCTTCGTCCATAACGCTTGGCGAGATTTTGGCGACGAAATTGGCGGAATGTCGCCAACTTGGCGACTTTTTGAAATGTTGCCAAATTAACGAAAATCTCGCCAAATGGATAAAAATGACGAAAAATCAATGAAAATGACGACTAATTGTCGAAAATTCAATATCTTGGAAAGGATATTAGTATCTACTAGAAGAAAAACCTATTTATTTTACTGTAAAAGTAGTAAATTCATTTCATTATATAAGGAAAGTCATGTGTTGCCCACATCAGATTTTTTTTTATTGCCATCATCGCTAGTTTACCATTACACACTATGGTAAAAATATTGCCCCTACGTTTCTACGTATTCTACTACGCAGGCTGTTTATTTACGCTCGTTCCCATGCTCTATTGATAGCGTATAGTCGTTTTCCTATTAGTTGACCCTACTTCTGTACTTTTAGAACACTTTAATCGAAATTCAAATGGATGCATAAAGACTGGTCTTATCGGGGGGAGGGAGAATTCGGTATAGTATGTCATAGGAGATGGTAAAATGCTATTAATGCTAGTAGTATGAAATAGTTTATATTAACACAAATAAACCAATGCTTCCATAGACGTCACTAAGTTGTTGCCATCTTGAAAACATAAACTTTTAAACATTTTAAGAGAATATTTTAAAACAAAACATTTTAGAAGAATAATTTGGATACAAAATTTGAAAAAGATGCATATTTTCTTTTAGCATTCTGCTAATGATTGTGATACAAGCAAGAGAAAAAAAACACTATGAAATTTGAATGTATGAGAATATAGTGGTATCTAATGCTCCATATATTTTTATACAGTGGCCTTTCGTTAAGAGTTCGTTATTTGGTACATTTTAGTTTCGTTATTTGGCGCATTGAAAAATTCAACCGTAAAACAAAAAAGACAAAATAATGTAATCAAAAAATTTGAATGTGTATAATGAGGTAAAGATGAAAAAATATATATTAACATTTAAAGCATAAACAAAATGTAGTTGTACGTATTGTTTTTAAAATGATCTTTATTTTTTTCTTCTGAGTAAACAATCTTCTCTTTATGTCATTCTCAATTTTAGTCAATTACTCAAAAGTATGTTCCGGAACATCTTTTACTGATTAAATAAATTGTGTCTATCTTCACGAATAAACGAACGTATTAAGCGATGTTTATAACAAGCAACGACCATAAACCTTAACCGGGGACTCCGTATTTGTACGTAATAACGAGAAAGCCATCTTAAACGGGTGCCGTCTTAACGAGAGTCCACTGTACTTAGTAAATTATTATTTGTGTGTTCTGTTGCAGGAAATGCCGTATCTTAGCGAAGGCTACTCTGAAGCCACGGTGGATGAAGATATTGTCCGGATGCTGACAGAATTCGGGGATGACTATGGTTCGGCTATCGGACTCCCACTGCGGTTGCTGGACCCCGCCCACGGCAACAAGATCAAAACAGATGGCACAAAGTCGCCCAAAAAGTCCATGAAGGTAATAACTTTAATTTTGGGTTCTTATACATATTTATCACTAGTATTTATTTAAGCAGGCTGAAAACAGGAAAACTACTACTCTCACAAATGTAAGTGCACTATTTTTTTCAGTAAGTATTATTTTGTTTACCAATGTATGGCACTAAGCGTCGAAAGTTATCATCTTAATGGATAATTAGCTACATTGGGTTCTGTTCCGTGGTTAATTATCCATTAAGATAAAAAAATGTACAAAGCGTTTGCAAAGATTGTGCAAAGTGTGCAAAGCGTTTGCAAAGATTGTGCAAAGCGTTTGCAAAGATTGTGCAAAGCGTTTGCAAAGATTGTGCAAAGTGTGCAAAAATAGTGCTATAAGTGTGCAACTTAAGTATCACTACTCAAAATCACCAAGGAACATTTAAAGTACATATTTGGAAAGAATTTTTAACCCTCTCCACATTTACTCTAACTCCGGAGAGGAAGGCGAAAATTTGACTCCATTGAATTCTGTCTCGTGGTTGATACTATAAGATTATAGGGATTCAGCTGTCTAGATCATCGAGAGGCTTCTATAGGGTCTGGAAAGTCCGTAAGCCCACTCCTACATGTTCTCCGCCACCCCGGGAGATTTAAAATTCGATTCCATTAAGTTTTATCCCATGATCTATATCGTAAGAGCAAAGAGTTAGCCTCAGATGAGCGTCTGGTGAATTTTGAAGACGATTATTATATCGATGTATTCAATCAGCACCCTCTGTAAACTCCCCATATTCGTCTTGTGACTTAGAGGGCTTTACATGGTACAGATTAAGGCTCCTAAATATGCAAGCTGCTACAACAGCGTCCATCTTTTCTCCCAGTCGGAGCAATGACTATACATGGCGGAAAGAGCGTTACTTTCCCGTCCTTTTCTTGCGATCTCAAGAAAATCAAAACATTCAAGACTACTTTTTTGAATGATTGGTAAAACTTTCAAAAGCAGAACTTTTTAGAAACCCATTTTACACCTAAATTGCGTATCAAATACCAGCCATGTCACATGCAAGGGACCATTGAAATAGCACCTGCAGACGATAACTGACTGGCCCGGTTGTCGTCAAATCTGGCTATGGGAAGTATTCCCAAAGTTAGTACTGCACTCCTATTTAAGATATTGATATTTACCACAATATTGCAAACCTCTACGGACGCTACAAATTCAGTCATAATGAACGCGAAACCTGTCCATTGATTCTGTTACATCGGGTTACTAATCACATTGCATTAGTTATTAATCACATTGCCATTGCAGATAACACCAACCATGATTCGGTTTGAAGTTTTATCTCTCATCAAGACGAAATTGCAGATACCAATTCAATGGCAATAAGGATATGCTACATGGAGATAGACGAATTCAGTCTTCTGTAGCATGAGTTCATTCTTTATGGAAATAGTTGCCGATTGTGTGATGACAAAACTGAATTTGTCTGTATGCACAAAATTGTGATACACGGCCAGTTTAATGCAGTCATTGGAGGTATCAGGATGGGAAACGTCCTGAAAAGAGAGCTTAGCCGGTGCACGAATGTTGTTATCTGCAATGGGAGCGTGATTCAAGCTTTGGGAATGCCCTTTTAGGCGAGTTTTGTGCGTATGACCATAGGTTTGATCCAATAGTCTATTTACCCTCTTTGCCTATTGATAAAGTTTGCACTGCAAGATTTAAAGAATTATCCTGGGCATCCTCAATTGATATCCTTACGATAAAAAAATAAAAATATTTTCTTCTTTAAATTAAAAATACAGTTTTTCATTTGAGACGTATCCATTTGCATGCGTTTACATTTCTATGTCAGTGGCTTCAAAAAATAAGAAATAAGTGTACTTGGAACTGGTAGAAGAAAAATCACTTCCGTGTTATTATTTTCGAAAATTTTACTAGTACTTGCAACTGATAACCCGTGGCATTTCGCCGATCTGCCCTCTCCGGAAAAGCTCACCCCCCTCCTTTGTCTCAACTTGAGAATCTAAAAAATTACAGAAACTAATAAAACAGAAACCCTCACCCCCTTTAATACGGGAAAAGAAATCTGGGGAAAATAAAAAGAATTTCGTCATTGAATAAAATTACATTTATATATAAATCTGTATGTTTTTTAGCTTAAAATTCCAGATAAGCATCCAAGCATCCCCCCCCCCCCTCCCCTCCCCGATATTCCACTCGTTTCTTTAGCAGTAAATTCCCAGTAAGGGCTCGCCCTTTACAATTATCGAGATTTTCAGTCCCATTTGAGAGGGCGGATCAACGGAATTCTACGGTATTTCATTTCTAGGTTACTTCAAGGCATTAGCGATTTTTTAATGGAGGCACACAGTTTCGTTTGTATGTTAGTTGTTCTTAGACGCGAATTGCTCAGATTGCATTTCTATACCACTGTAATATGAACTTTTTGCAGTGTTCTATTTTTGGCATTCGCTTATTTTTGAATTAACAATGGGACTTAAATTACGCGGGCGTTTATTGATGGAACAGACTGGCGTCACAATGCGATATAAATGACGTCACATTTGAGGCACCATGTCAGCTTCCCCATTCCTGAAACAAAGGGACTACATACACTTCCAAAGGCTCTTTGTCTCCATGGTCTATTTGCTCCCCAAGATTTACAGAACTTGTTTGGTTATGCGTTTATTCCCAATACACGGTATTCTTATCAAACAGCTTAGAGTTTGGTAGTTGCGGAAGAGAATTCCAGCTGAATCGCCTAGAGGTGAGTACTTGTGGTATTTCTTTACACCGCATAAATTTTACTAACTGTAAAGTCCGCCAGTGACAGAGAAAATTAAAATCATGATTTGGAAATAAATTTGAATCGAAATTAAATCTTTCACATTCCCAATTCAACATTTAAATACATGGAGTACAATTATTCCCTTGACTTTCTTTAATAATGAAAGATAATATATATGTATTTGCCTGTTTATGCGTGCCATAGCAGAAAATCTAAGCTATCTCCAGATACGAAATTCAGTACAATTATAGTTCAGGTTAGGTTTGATACAGTTATAGTTCAAGTTAGGTTCAGTACAGTTATAGTTCAGGTTAGGTTCAGTGCCGTTATAGTTCAGGTTAGGTTTGGTACAGTTATAATTCAGATTAGGTTCAGTACAGGTATAGTTTAGTTATAGTTCTGGTTATGTTCAGTGCAGTTATAGTTCTGGTTATGTTCAGTGCAGTTATAGTTCAGGTTAGGTTCAGTGCCGTTATAGTTCAGGTTAGGTTTGGTACAGTTATAATTCAGGTTAGGTTCAGTACAGGTATAGTTTAGTTATAGTTCAGTTATAGTTCAGGTTTGGTTCAGTGCAGTTATAGTTTAGGTTAGGTCCAGTGCAGTTATAGTTCAGGTTAGGTTTGGTACAGTTATAATTCATGTTAGGTTCAGTACAGGTATAGTTTAGTTATAGTTCAGTTATAGTTCAGATTAGGTTCAGTGCAGTTATAGTTCAGGTTAGGTTTGGAACAGTTATAATTCAGGTTATGTTTAGTACAGGTATAGTTTAGTTATAGTTCAGGTTAGATTCAGTGCAGTTTATAGTTCAGGTTAGATTCAGTGCAGTTATAGTTCAGGTTAGGTTCAGTGAAGTTATTGTTCAGGTTAGGTTTGGTACAGTTATAGTTCAGGTTAGGTCCAGTATAGTTATAGTTCAGATTAGGTCCAGTATAGTTATAGTTTACTTATAGTTCAGGTTAAGTTCATTACACTTATAGTTCAGGTTAGATTCAGTACAGTTATAGTTTAGTTATAGTTCAGGTCAGGTTCAGTACAGTTATAGTTTAGGTTAGGTTCAGTACAGTTATAGTTTAGGTTAAGTTTAGTGCAGTTATAGTTCAGGTTAGGTTTGTTACAGTTATAATTCAGGTTAAGTTCAGTACAGGTATAGTTTAGTTATAGTTCAGGTTAGATTCAGTGCAGTTCAGGTTAGGTTCAGTGAAGTTATTGTTCAGGTTAGGTTTGGTACAGATGTAGTTCAGATTAGGTTCAGTATAGTTATAGTTTAATTATAGTTCAGGTTAGGTTCAGTACAGTTATAGTTTTGGTTAGGTTTAGTGCAGTTATAGTTCAGGTTAGGTTTGGTACAGTTATAATTCAGGTTAGGTTCAGAACAGGTATAGTTTAGTTATAGTTCAGGTTAGATTCAGTGCAATTCAGGTTAGGTTCAGTGAAGTTATTGTTCAGGTTAGGTTTGGTACAGTTATAGCTCAGATTAGGTTCAGTACAGTTATAGCTTAATTATAGTTTACTTATAGTTCAGGTTAAGTTCATTACACTTTTAGTTCAGGTTAGGTTCAGTACAGTTATAGTTTAGGTTAGGTTCAGTACAGTTATAGTTCAGGTTAGGTTCAGCACAGTTATTGTTCAGGTTTAAATCTTAACACCATCGGAAAAATCAAAGAACAAACTCTGAACAGAATCCTTAAGACAATATCTTAGGATATTTATTATAATTTTTTGTGATACATACAAATGCCCTTGTTTTATATCATTCAAAAATAATTCATTTTAAAATACGTGCATCGGCGAATTGAAGCCTCGTACGATTATATTTTACGTCAGTACGGACAGATCTCTTCTCATACTAATGATTAAAATATCTGTGTGAGGTTGCTTTTTTTAATTTTAATAAATTTTTCAGAAAGACAGAGCAAGTTTCCTCCAGCAGACGAAAGACGAAAAAGTGTTTCTTATTTTTCCCCCCGTTCAGAGTGACGTCACATCTGAGGGCGTCTACGTTGCTATGGAGATCTCATGCTTGGGGAATTTTAAGCAAGCCTGGCATTGTTATTTAGTCGTTGTTAAATGGCTTTGTAAAATTTTCTATGTGAATGGAGGAAGCGCAGAGCCGTAATGTTTTTCTATCACAATCGGTAACAAAGAGCGAAATATATGTACTTTTCTATATGCTTCGTCTACAAGTTGTTTTAAAACTAGCAATTCTTTAAAACTTTTAAGTTGATAAGTTGACAACAAGCTCAGGTAAGCTGATGAATTAGAGACATTCAGCATATTTGTGTAAATACACAATTTTACTACCTTCTTTTACAAACATAAATAATTTGAAGCAATAATTTCTCTCTATTATCGTTGTTCTCCCTACGAATATGATATGAAAATCTTAAATTTAAGATAAATCCGTATTCTAATCATCAGGGCTGGTTGCCAACAGGAGGTAGGATCAAAAGAATGCATTGCATAGGGGCCAGGGAGGCTTCAATGCCCAGGAGAGTTTATGAAAAGAGAACAATAACTTATAAAACAAGGGGTAGTAGGAAGGGTCCACGCATTTGTTGCATAGGGGCCAGCAAATTAAGTCATATGCCCTGCTAATTACATGAATTACTAAAATAATATCTAACATTCTAGCTTTTACACTATCATAATATTCCTTTTTCAACTCTTAATAATTCCCAGACCAATGGTGGTTGCATATGGGATAAAACGATAATTTTAACTACGCGGTTGTTAATTGTACTAAATTAGTATAGTGGCTACGTCATACGTGACGTCACAAGAAAACCGCGTGTTAATTTTTCTTGTTGTCAGTGCAATTATCGGCTATTAGATGCCGGAAAAGACTAAGAAGCGAAAAAGTGTTGTAAAATCCATAAGCAGGGTGGTGCAGTGACAAAGGAATAAATACAATAGTCCTTTTTCAATTGAAAAATGCTGAGTCTGCTTTTATTTAAATTGCAGAATCTTGCCCAATTGCAATGGCTTGCTGCGATAAGCACATGCAGCTTGAACATATTTGCAAGATGGTTTACATAAGTAAATTGCCCAAGAGCTTCGTTCTGGAAACATCGTAAACCGTAAACTTTAGTTACCTTCTTTGATATGTCGTTTATTTTCCACCTCGTGCAGGTCGCATACCTGAAACACAAAACTTATTATGACACATTACAGTTGAATCATTTAACTAGGATCGGTCGTCTTTGCGTAAGTTTAAAAGCAATAAAAATCACCGGTATATAAAAATTTCTACTAGTAACAAAAATCGTCACTCACAGACTAACTCATCTGACCAAAAACATTTTAACATTTCATCACCGTAATTCCTTTTTAATCTTCATCACCAAGACATTATATCAGAAGACCAGGTCAGACTAGATCAGATGAAAACATAATAATGTTTCCACAGTGAACCTCATATATACCGGGATGGGTGCCTACCGGATTAATAAGTTGTCCGGGACCCAACCCAAAAATATACAAATGAGTTTGTGTACACGTCGGATATTCAATTTGAATGAAGACTTCTGCTGAAAGAGCGCCATGAGTCACTCCCGCCCCGAAAACGAAGTAAGTGGTTCAAAAATAAAATTGAGTTTACGATCATCGTTCAGGGGTATGGCGAATCACGATGTTTGTTTACATTCTTCCAGCATGCCGAAATCTCAATTTCCACCATGCCGAAATCTCAATTTCCACCATTCTTCCAGCATGCAGAAATTTCCACCGATGATGACATTCGTAGCTCATTTCATCTTGTTTTATCCCGAGGAAACCACATTTTGTATTTTGTATGTGCAAATTTTTGTCTGCGTAGTTAATATAATTTCTCTTTTGCAGTCCATCCCTGTGACCCAGAGACTGTCCAGTATCACTGACGATTCTGACTCTGACTCTGAGGACCTGCATTACGTCATCGAGGAAGCGGGGAAGTCGCTCCATGTAGCCAGGGCCTTACTTGAGCGAAGACAAGATGGCAAAATTTTTACCTCTGTTGACTATGTAAGTTTAAATATATATATACTATAACAGTTTATCTTAAACTAACTGTAGTAAGTTATAATTACGTTCTCATTGCGAATAATAGAATTCATGGACCGGTTTCGCGTTTATTACCCGATTTAAAGCAGATGCTATTTATAATAGGCGTGTAATTGAAATTTTAGCAGCGCCTTCTATAGGCGAATTCTGAGACAATGAGCTTCAGCATTGCAGCTGAATTTTAAAGAAATTTGAAGGCGGCTACGCTGTGAATAAGCCTGATCCTATAGATGTTACAGTAAATTGTGACATATAGCAAGTTTTCTTGCTGTCGTTGCATATTTCGACTTTTTCATTTTAACGATCGCGTAGAAAGCGCGAAAATAGTCCATGGATTATGTTAACAATGGAAGCGCGATTCCAAATTTGGGTATGATCCTGACTGTTAGTACTACACCTCCTAAATAGACATTTTGAAATAGTGAGCATATATCTATATAAAGATATTTATTTTTGTAAGCCCCATCCCCCCAAAAATGCATTTCTGTAATTTGCTCGACGTTAAAGTTTTAATCACACTTAATCTCACGAATTTGTAAAATACTTGACAATCGTTAAGGAAATAAATTTTTGCAAATCCTAGTCTCAAAGAACATAAGTTTGGAAGTTGGTTTTTAACACTTTACAACATAGTTGAAAAGTTTTATGACGTTGTTCATTCTGTCATATCTGTCCGTCTGTCCGTTCTCACGATAACTGCCGTCAAAATGTCTTTATCAAAATAAAATTTTAGTATGTTTTTGAGACGGTTTGTGAGATATATGGGAATGTAAACCTAATAATATCACCCAATTAGTTTTGGATTGAACCCGGGTTGAAAAAATGAAATACATTGAACCCTATGTGGCCTAATTCTTCAAACATTTTTAAAGCTGAAATTCACATTTTTTAAGTTAGAATTCACAAATTGTTTTGCAAATTTGAGGAAATATTCAAATTATCACATAAAATATATAAAAAAAATTTCAGAAAAATAGGTTCGGTAGTTTTTAAATAAAAATTAAAATAACAATTACACCCATATGATATGAAGAGATCACGTGACCCACTTCAAAATAAAATATGGCATCCATATTTTTTTTCCAGAGAAAAATTCGTGTTTTTTTACAGTTCTTTTAAACTTATATTTTGTGTTGCATCCGTCCTAAAACCGCTTTTTTTTTTGGCATTTTCTGTGCATCTATATTCTGCGCCAATATTCTACACCTATATTCTACACCTATATTCTGCACCTATATGCTACAACGAGGCCTAATTTTAATGGTTGCAGAATGTAAACAAGTGATTGTAAGATAAGAATTGCTGAATTTTTTTCACGTAGCAACGGATTTAAATCCAATGTGTTTATGCGGCAGGCGATTTTTGTTAAAGCTTTTCCGATTTAAATAATAAAGGCATAAAATAAATTTCATTGATATTGCATTTTTGACTGGATAACATCAATTACGATCTTCAGATTTAAACATTGTTATTATTGATATTTTCGGGGATTATTGATATTTTCAAGTTATTGCGCCATTGTTTTATTTTGGCAAAAATTATTGAACTCATATATTATATGTTGCACGGTTAATGTTCTACAAATGCACTGGTATATCTTCTAATCTACGAGAATATAAGTAGTGCATGTAAATATATTGGGATATATTTTTAATCTATGGGCATACATTGGAATCAATTACTTCCTTCAGGTTTAAAGATTACGAGTTTATTGATATTTTTATTTTAAACGTGTAATCTACTAATACAGGGTATGTCTTCTAATATTCGCGAATATATGTAGTAAGGATCCCATAAATTTTAACGCTTTTATTTTGTATATATTAATTCAATTTCATATGTTTTGTAAATTTGTTTACAAACGGAGCCAGGATGTTTTATTCTTCAGATCTGCCCGTGAATATAATTTTGTTTAGCGAGAACAGAGATTCTTAAACTTCTTTTTAGAAGCATTAAATTAAATATGTTGTTTAACAATGTCATTTAGTATACTATAGAAATTTGCACATGATTGCGAATTTTAAGTTTCTTTATATTATATACTCCGTACGAAGAAAGGGTATACTGCTAGTTATCAATAAAATCGACATTTTTATAGTGATTGCCATTTCTAATTATGACATATTACCATTTTACACAAATTTTGTAGCAACATAGTTACTCAAATTTCTCAGGTAATATACATTATTTTTTCAAACAAAATATAGTGTTTTAGAAAATTTAAAATTGTAAACTTTGTTAGAATGTGAGTCGCAGTGATATTCGTGAAAACAATTTTTCTTTTCATTGCAATGCAGAAAAATGTCGAATTATTTTTACTTTCTTGAATTATTTCTACTTTTTATTATATTATTTTAACTTTCCCATACGTAGTATTGAGAAAGTATTGTTTTCACGAAAATTTTCGATTTCGAGATTTTGATGCAATACATATTTTAAGAGATCTCCTGAGCACGATTTAACTCTCTTTGGAGTGATACTCCTCTGGCTGGCTGTGGTCGATTCTTGTGTGCACGATAGCGGCCACAAATATAAATGAATTTTCACGAAACTTTATATCCGACTTTCTTATTAAAAATCTAGAAATAGTTGGATTTTCTTTTTTAAAATTCGAGCGAAAATTTCAAATTTATTCGAAATTTTATATTTTTTTCCTTTACTTTTTATTTTTTACTTTTACTTTTATTTTTATTTTTACGTAGTATTGAGAAAGTATTGTTTTCACGAAAATTTCGATTTCGAGATTTTAATGACAATATAGAATTTAAGACCTCCTAAACACGCTTTGACTATTTTTGGAGTGATGCCCGTCTGTCTGTCTGTCTGTCTAATATCTGTGGCCGATTGCTTGTGGACACCATAGAATATACCATAGAAGACACCATTATATTGCAAATATTAATGGATTTTCAGGAAACTATATCCTGCATTATTGTCAAAAAATCTAAAACTAGATAGATTTTTTTTTGTAAAGTCGAGCGAGAGCGTTTAATTTTGTTCGAAATTATATATTTTTTTTAATATGGCAACATAAGACAAAATTCGACATAATCCTGCATAAAAGAGTTTATTTATGGCTCAGTGATAACGAGACTTAATAGTTTCAATCATTGTTGCGAAAAATAGCCGTGATATAATTTTTTTTGTTCGTGACATTATTAGCCCCTCTTGGGAGGGGGAGGGGGATCAAATTACTCCCCAGAGAGAGAGTACAATGACAAGCATGGTATCAAAAGAAAGATTTTGTCAAGCCCGTAGAGGATAACACGTTATAATTGTAATCATTTGAACTCACGATACCGAATTTTCAAATTTTTCTTTAAAAATTTGAAAAAAAAAATGAATTCTGGTATATGAAAGCTGAGTGGAGCCACAGTCGAGTTAAATTTTTCCATTGCACAAGACTCGCATTTGCCTCAAGATATTTCAAATTCCGGTCCGTCGCAACTTCTATTTTCAAAGCGTATGTTCTTTGACCCTGGAATTTTTTTTATTTCTGCGTTTGATACAACCACCTGGAGAAGTACTTTGGAGAAGAACTTTCTCTACCTGCCTCACTTTTTTAGTGGTGCTGCCTTATGGCTAATGCAAGAAGACTTGACGAAACTTTTAAAACCATATGTCATTCTTCTTACGTTTCTAATAGTTCTCACTTTTTCCGATACTTTACTTACTTTCTTACTTTCTTCCATTTTCCGATATTTTGCAAGTCAAAATGCCAGCAATAAACTTTTTTCGCACATAAATGTATAAGAGAAATTAAGCAGCTTTTTTTACCTAAACAGGGAAGGAAATAGGCTGAAATTTTAATTGTGTACAGAACGAAAACGCATGGGCAACAGAATTTAACCAGTCTGCCGAAATCTATATAAATAAAATTTTAAATATATATGTTTATTTATGTGTGTTTGTCTCATCATCACGGGAGAAAGACTACAACGAATTTCGTGAAATTTTCGATGTATCCTTGAAATAGTCCCATTTGAAATTGAGTCCATGTCTCGAATTTCTAGAACCAAGGATTGTCTAGTTGTTAATGAAAGTCACATATTTAAACCTTCCACAGAGATAGTATTATACATACGATATATTTTCCGTCAACTTATTTGAAGAAAATATATCTTGTCGCTTAGCAACGAAGTTAAATCTAATGTGTTTACACTTTAGACGATTTTTATTAAATCTCTTCAGATCTAAATAATAATAAAGAAATGTATATAAAATAAATGTTATCAAAATTGCATTTTTGATTAGATTATATCAATTACAGCTTTCGGGTTTAAAGATCACGGGGATTATTGATATTTTCAATTTCTTACGGAATCTATTTTATTTTGGCAAAGATTTTATTTTGGCAAAGAAACTCATATATTATAGTACGGGTAATCGTCTACAAATACATGGGCATATCTTTTAATCTAAGAGAATATCACTACTAAGGATATATCTTCATACAATTTTAGCACTTTCATTCGGCATGTACTAATTAAATTTCATATTTTTTGTAAATGTGCTTACAAACGGGACCAGGAAGTTTTACTCTTCAGATCTGCCTGTGAAGATAATTTTGTATAGAACGAGGATTTCTAAACTTCTTTTAGGAGCATTAATTTAAATAAAGTTGCCCTTGATTAGGAATTTTAAGTTTCTTTATATTGTATATTCCGTACGAAAAACGGGTATACTGCTAGCCTAGACATAAGATCCTGCGCCACCATTTAAAGAATTTACCGAGAATAGAACCTAGATTCCTCTCCCCTAAATTGGAATATAGATGTCCTAATCGTGAGCATGGTCAGAAATCCTTATAGTGCTATGTAAGAGGTGACCAAAAAAGTGAATGGACCGTGAAATAATTACATTAATAAGTTTATCCCGAGAGGGTTAAAGAAATATATATTTGCAAATCTTAGTTCTAAACAATAATTTAACTTCAGGAATTTACCTGGCTTTATGTTTTTTCTTTTTCTGATTTTATCTTATACTGTACTAACTACTAAAAATTCTGATGTGGGAAGCACATGGCTTTCTTTATATAATACAATGAGATTGACTACATTTACAGTTAAAAAAAATGTTAGTCTTAGATACTTATATTCTTTCCAAGATATTGAATTTTCTTCAATGAGTCGTCATTTTCATTGCTTTAGCGTTATTTTTATCCATTTGTCGAGATTTTTGTTAATTTGGTAACATTTTAAAAAATCGCCAAGTTGGCGACATTCCGCCAAATTCGTCGCCTAAATCTCGCCAAGCGTTATGGACGCAGAAATAAACTATTCTTATAGCAGATAAATAACTATTGGTGTTCAAATACAAAAATATTACTCAAAGTAGCTTTTCTCATGAATGAAACGAACCAGATCCACGAGAATGATGTCACCCCATTTATCGCATGATATACATATGAAAAGGAACGTGTTTCTCAACAGTTAATATTTTTTTTAATTTATGGGATTTTTTGATAAATTTATTTGAAAAATGTGCAATATCTCCTGAACGGTTCATGTAGCGTTCTAAAGTACTAAGGAAAAGCATTTTCTAAGGAAAAATTACGTACAAAATGTCTATTTGCGTAGTTTTATTAAAGGTTTTGATTTTTATGATTTTTCAAAATTTCACTCGAAAATTTCGGAGGGGGGGGGGGGGGGGTCTGATCATTCGATTGTGTTTAAAAACAGTAAGCTTTCAGTATTCAAGAATTGTAATTTTTGTACCAAATTTCATTCAAATCGCTCCATTCGTACGTGAGATATCGTCTTCACAGAATCACACACACACACACACACACACAGAGAGAGAGAGAGAGAGAGAGAGAGACATCACATCAAAAATATTCGATTCGTGATCACGGGTGCTTGAAACGTGCTCTACCATCGCAAACTCGAATTCGGATTCTCGACCGCATCACAATACTTCCCTTATACAATATACTATGTATATAAGGAAAATAAAAAGGTAGAAATACTTACTTCTAATGAAAATGAAATTAATATTGAAAATTGGGCTTCGAAAAAAGTAAAAAAAAAAGGAAGTAATTTTCAAAGTGTCTGAAACAAATGCAGTGATGCAATTCTGAATTAAATTGAATATTTTAAAGTCTATTGAATTGTTCTTTGATTTAAAAGAATACACATAAAATTAACTGGAGTGTGGCGCAATTCGACTTCCTCATACCAGAATCCATTATTAAGTAGTTTGTGATTTATTTTTTATTTATTTATTTGTTTTTTATTATTATTATTTCCAGAAAGAATTTGAAAAATTTATGCCGTTGGTCCAAATGATTACAATTATAGCATGTAAGGGGCTCTTCTTCTTAAAGGACTTGAAAAAAAATATTCGATTCATACCAAGTTGGACAATGTACCCTCTCGGGCGGGGTGTGTGTGTGTGTGTGTGTGGGGGGGGGGGGGGTAATGACGTCACGAGTACAATAATTGTATCGCGATTATTTTCCACTATAATGAGTGGAGCTGTTAACTTTCTTGATCATTGAACCATAAATAACCAATTTTATGCATGATTATGCCAAATTTTCTCCTATGCTACCATGTTAAGAAAATATGAAATTTTCACTCAATTTTAAATAAATTCTGCCCAATTTCAAGTAAATTTCGAAATTTTCGCTAAAGTTTCAAAACATTCTATCTAGTTCTAGAGCTTTCAATAACAGGGTTATCTTAAAAATCCATTAATATTTGTGGCAGCTATTGTGTAAACAAAAAATCGACCATAGACATCAGACAGACAGACATTACTCTAAAAATAGTCAAAACATGTTCAGGAAGTCCTAAAACTTACTGATCTTTCTCTCTCTGAAGTCTTTTGATTGTCATCAATATCTCTAAATCGAAAATTTTTGTCAAAACAATACTTTCTCCATACTACATTCTATATTATGAGAAAATAAAAAATATTAATTCTTAATGTAGTAACCGTGTTTGTAATCTCCTTATTAGCTACTATTTATTATTTCGTTATTGTAGTTAAAGAAATACTTAAATAATTAAGGAAATAAGTTAAATCATTGTTTCTGAAATGCGTGTAAATGAGAAATGAGTTTTTACTCCTCTTACGTACAAATGTATAAGGAAAGTGTTGTGTGCAGTCCAATATAGGAATCGCGTTTTCGACGAATCTAAACTTTCAATAACCTTGAACACAACTCGAACGTTTTTGAAGGATTGTGTGAAGGAAAGATTGTGTTTTGCGAATGAAAATTGGTACGTTTATTGTAATTTGAATATATGACACTTTATGGATTTGAAACAGTTTCAAACGTTCCAAAGGCCTTCAAATTTCAATTTTTTTTTAGATAAGAAAAATACGTAACTTTATTATTATTATGATTAGTATTATTTTAAAGTTTTCATTAGACTTTGAATGATATGTATTCTATAATTCATTTACATGTCGTTGTTTGTTCTTCACGTTTTACGGATTAAAAGAAAAATAATATTCAAGTCTTTTTCATTCAATTTAGAACTATGTATTAAACGATTTTAACTATTTGAATATTATTCTGATTCGTAATATAGATATTTTCTATAGGATGTATGTATTGAAATCTGCCCGTTTCCTCATAAATGAAGTTGACTTTTCAATCAAACTGAAAAGGTCGTTAATTATTCGTAGAGGATAATTTTACTAACTTTCAACTGTTCCCGATATGATCGGCTAAACACCTGAATATTGGATGGGGAAAGAGTTTTGATAAGGAGAAAAAGTTCTAATAATACTTAGTAGATGGCGCCACAGTATCTAAGATTTAGACTCCCAGCTTTACAGTTGCTTCATAGTTTTAATTTCGATTTAAATAAGTATGAAAAGATTCAACACTGAAATTGCATCCTTTATGAATATATCATACTGTTATTATTTTTAGTTTTTTTATAAAACAAAACACCCAAAAATATTAAAAAGATTGCTTGTTCCAAATTATATTTATTATTTAGTTTTACATCTTAGAATTTTATTTGAGATAATCAGGGATAGATGGCGCCACATCACAGATATGTAACAAGTAAATGAGTTGACACATTTCATTTCTGGATATTTAAAATAGAGAAACATACAATAGAAGAGAAACTATTCCTCGTAAGTAAACTTATTTAAATCTTTCCTTTTCAATTGAAAACAAAATGTCTTATCCGCTAACTCAAAATTGATTTATTTTTTTTGGAAATTGATATTAATACCATCCTCAACTTGCCATTTATAGTTAAGATCACATTGGCAACCCATTTTAATATTGATTTTTCATTGTATTTTCCTCGTTTTTAACACTTTTCAACATAGTTGAAAAGCGTTTATGACTTTGTTTGTTATGGCGAATTTTCAGTTTTACAGATAATAGTCCTCGAGCGGTTTATTAACTAATCGTTTATTTATTTATACTAGATAACTTCAATTACATTTCGAGCCAAGTTTCCCGCCAAAATGATTTTGCAGATTCTTTTTCTCCTACACTATTTCTCGTACTATGGGAAATTATATGGATCCAAACTATTCATATTTTATTAATATTAACATCATATTTCATAACTATACAAGTTTTTTATTTTATTCAAATATCAACTATTAATTTGGTTACAAATTCAATTTATTTAAATATTTTAAGCGAAATTACAAATTACGAAAATTCCTTTGAAGACCGGATCTGGTCTACAAGCAGTGTTTTTTTTTTTTTCAGATATGCATCTGGGCCTGGGAGATATTTTATATTGACTTAGTTGTTTCTATTTACGTGGCAACATTCTGATATATTTATATAGGACAAATAAAAAAAATGTCCCCCCTAAAGTTTCATTCGCCCCCCCCCCTCCCCGTACAAAATGTCCTGAAAGACTGCCTACCTACAGGTAGTCAGTTGGAGAACAGAGCTGGTAACAGTGTATGGACTGCTGCTTGTAGAATAAATTTTAATAGATTTGGTTAAACTTGTGGTTTTTAATTTACGGAAAAATTTTATATAACATTAAAAAAATCCACCATTTCACTCCTTGCTGCTCAATACCATCAAGCTACGAACATACTGGACTCATACCTGAAACAAAAGTAGTTTGAGTCCGATATCCAAGTTTGGGCACATATTTATTGAAAAAAGAATCGGGGCAGTGCGGGGACGGCCACCACTCGGGTCCAAATGGACAGATCAAACCATGGTCACAAAACCGGCATTTGCTAAGAGTTTTCACCAGTTTCACGTTTGTAAATGCTCATAAACGCCAGCCAACTAGCCAACAAGTGCCACTGGTAGCAAGGAAGCTTGCTATGTACATAATTTTAGAGAAATTATAAACGACGAAGGTAGTCGAACCATGCAGCCGCCTTTAAATGAAAATTTTGACCTCGAACTGCACGAAACTGCTATTTACAAATTCTTAGTCACAAAAACTGCCATTGAGAAGCTTTCGTAAAGCCAGGAATTGCATTCGTTGTAGAAGTCAAAATTTACATTCATTAATACCCAATAATTTAACATTTGGGAAGATTTTGAATATTTTGTTAAGATTTTGATTAAAAGTAAAATACCGTAAAATGTGTTTCATGCACGGTTGGGTGTTATGTTGGAACACTTATACAAATAAACAAAATTATGTCATATTATTTTTTAACATTGCAAGATCTTTCCGCGAGAGCCGAGCGAACAGTATTTCTTTCAGGCATACATTCGGGGGTGGGGGAGGCGAAGCCCCGGAGCCATTTTATGTTCGCCTAGTTTCTATTTATGAGACAACATTTAGATATATTTACATAGGGCAAATAGAAAACTTCCCCCCCCCTAAAGTTTCGTTCGATCCCCCCCCCCCCCCCCCCCCCCCCCCGGCCAAAAAGTTCTGAAAAGTTACTTTTTGCATCAATCAAGCCAGTCAGAAATGGGCTGGGGTTTGTTAAAATACGTCTGACTCCAGATCTTTAGTGGCTGCGCCTGGATCTACATCCCATCTGTGTTGTGGAAGTGTCTTTTAATTGTTGCCCAATGTATGTCAGGGGCAGAAAGCAGGATGTTCGCTAACTGGCTGTGTCGACACGGTCGGCGTTCTACGCATTCTCCGGACGTTGCATGGAATATTCTGTGTTTACATGGCTGCCGGAGATCATTTTATAGTGCGGCCATTACGGTCGGGTCAACGGGCAAACAGGCTTCCGTCTGTAAAAATGTTTAGTGCTTCTCAAATAAAAAAAATATATCTGCAATGATTTAGTAAAAGGTATTTTATTATACTCGATAAAATAATTGCACCATCATAACTTCCTATCAAAGCCGCCGTAACGCTTACTGGTACTCCTAGGAAAAAGTAAATTTTCGGGCTCCATAGAATATTTATAGTAAAAAAAATGCACATTGAACGTCGGATATGGGCCTCAGAGTTTCGCAGGCCCCCAATATAGCCCACGTTTTGTCTATGACCAAAAATGGCCCTGCTTCCTATCATAGCCGTAGGCAGGGGTATTGTACCCCCACCCCCACCCCATTAGATGAAAAATAACATTAATTCTCGATATTGTCCATATTTAATGCTTTTTAGCCCTTTTATTACTCATAAGCACTGTAATTCTGCAGTTATGTAATTTTTTAACCAATTACAGGCTATGATGGCCCGCAGTCTCTGCTTTCTACGCCACTAGGGAGAACACAGCAACTCCAATGGCTATCCTGTTTCCCTTATTCTGAAAAAAAATATACTATTTTTTCCTCTGAAACCGGTTGCCACCCTTACGTTCCCTATTTTAGCAAAGACATTTTATCTACAAATATCTTTTAACTTCAGTTTGGACGAATTTTAGAAATGTCATTGCAAGGAAGAAAAAAATGTCATTGTAAATCCGAACGAACATTTAATCTAATTTAGAATTTGTATAAACGAAATGCATTAGATAATAAGGACTACGTAGCAAATATTTTATATAGAATAATTTGAATGGGCTTTTGAAGGGCGTTGTATACTGTGATCTCGTATATCCGTCACTGCCTTTGATTTTTTTTTTTTAATTACCTTTTATAATTATTGCCAAGATGATAGACATACACCCTATTCAAGGTCATCATAACCTTTCAATCACCTTTAATATTCACCTGCTTCGAGCCATCTGAACTCGTAACAGCAAACGCCTCTTGAACTCGTGCCCGATCAGATGCAAACAAAATAACGAAGTCGAGAAAGAGTTACGGGCTTTTGCAACCCGTTTCCCCGCCGCCCACCTGACTTCAGCCGTTACGTCACACCGTCAGTCGTGCGGCTTGCCTTTTTTAGAATCTCCGGTGTTTGTTCTGATGTTGAGTGTGCGGTTGTTCAACGAAAAACTGCAGTTCCAATCGGATAGCGATGATTATATTGTAGTTGGATTGTTACGGCGTGTTTTGGTCCAGGGCCATTGCAGAACCAGTAAGGATTTTCTATGGGTAAGTGGAAGTTAAAAGTATATGACTTATTCTTAAAGGGGGATGATGTAGGTGTATTTAAGAGTTGTGCTCATTTTAATTTTAAAATCTACACAATCGTTTTCTACCTGTTTCGGCTTGTGGAGACAAGCGATGCAGATTCCTGAACACTCTACTTATGCACCCCTCGAAAGGAATATAGGTATCTAATATAATTTAATAATATCTTAATCGTTCTCGGTTTCTTATGCATTTAAATTCCATATGCAAATTCCACTCGTGTCAGGATTGTAACAATAGAAATAGTTAATTGGAATGTGACTCAACTCGTCTTTCACATACCAGAATCCCCGGCCGTCCAAATAGTTGCTCTCAAGTCCTCAGGATGAGTCGGACGGTCTGGGTCTTCAACATACCAGAATCCATTTTTAATACCACTTTTTTTTTTTTTCAAATTTTGCAAGAAAATTTTTGGAAAATCGGTATTGTGGATCCAAATGATTACAATTATAGCGTGTTACCCTTCACTTTAAAATGTTTGAAAAAAATATCTTATGATTAATACCATACTTGACAATATGATAACTTATCCCCCCCCCCCCCCCCTAGAGGGGAAATGACGTCCCAAAAAAAAAAAAAATTCAGACATAGGAATACTGACTCACAATCTTCATGATTTAAAAAATCTGATGTAGGCAACACATTACTTTCTTTATATAATGCAATGAATTTACTACTTTTACAGTTAAAAAAATGTTTTTCTTATAATAGATATTTATATTATTTCCAAGATATTGAATTTTCGTCAATGAGTCGTCATTTTCATTGATTTAGTGTCATTTTTATCCATTTAGCGAGATTTTCGTTAATTTCGCAGCATTAAAAAAAGTCGCCAAGTTGGCGACATTCCGCCAAATTCGGCGCCAAAATCTCGCCAAACGTTATGGACGGAGAAATAAGTTATTCTTATAGCATATAAATAACTATTAGCGTTCAAATACAAAAGTATTACTCAAAGTATCTTTTCTCATAAATGGAAGGAGCTAGATCCATGAGAATGATGTCACCCAATTTATCGCATGATATTACATATGAAATGTGAACATGTTTCTCAACAGTTAATATATTTTTTTAATTTACGGGATTTTTTGATAAATTTATTTAAAAAATGAAAAAATGCGCAATGTCTCGAGAACGGTTCATGCTAGAGTTCTAAAGTTTAGGTCAATCGTTTTCTAAGGAAAAATTACATAAGAAATGTCTATTTGCATAACTTTATTAAAGCGTTTGATTTTTTGATGATTTTTTCAAAATTTCACTCGAAAATTTAGGGGGGTTCTGAACATTCGATTACGTTTAAAAACAATAAACTTCCAATATTCACGGATTGTGATTTTTGTGCCAAATTTCATTCGAATCGCTCTATTTGTTCATGAGATATCGTCTCCACAGACTCACTGACACACACACACAGACATCACCTCAAAAATGTTTGATTCGTGATCAGGGATGCTTGAAACGTGCTCTCCTGTCGAAAACTCGAATTCGAATTTTCGATCCCGTCACAATACTTTCCTTATACATTATGTATATAAGGAAAGTAAAAATTGTATCGCGGCTATTTTTGAAAATGATTGAAACTATTAAGCCTCTTGGTCGTTGAGCCGTAAATAAACATTTTTATGCATGAATATGTCCAATTTTGTCCTATGCTGCCATGTTAAAAAAAATATATATAAAATTTCAAATCTATTTCGAAGTTTTCGCTCGAATTTAATTTTTTTTTTATCTAGTTCTATATTTTTTCATAGCAAAGACGGATATGAAGTTTTGTGGAAATCCATTAATATGTGTGGCCGTTATCGGGTACACAAAAAATCGATCACAGACATAAAGATGGACGTCACCCCCAAAATAGTCAAAACGTGTTCAGGAGGTTTTAAAACATATATTAGCATTAAAATATCGGAATTAAAATTTTTCGGGAAAGCAATACTTTCTCTGTGCTGTATTACATAAAATGAGTAAAGTAAAAATGCATTTTTGAGTTTTAATACGTATTTCTTATATTTCATTAAACATTTCTATATTCAATTCGTGGCAGCATGTCAGTCGCATCAAAGAATGGACAATTCCCGTTTTTGTTTTTTTTATTCGAATCGAAATGTTTTAAGAAGAACATAATATAACAATTTCTCTTTTCCAGGCTGTATTTATTACTTTCTTTATATACATAATGCATAAGGAAAATATTGTGACGGGGTCGAAAATTCAAATTCGAGCTTTCGACGGGAGAGCACGTTTCAAGCATCCCTGATCACGAATCAAGCATTTTTGAGGTGGTGTGTGTGTGTGTGTCAGTGAGTCTGTGGAGACAATATCTCACGAACGAATGGAGCGATTCGAATGAAATTTGGTACAAAAATCACAATCCGTGAATACTGGAAGTCTATTGTTTTTAAACGCAATCGAATGTTCAGAACCCCCCTAAATTTTCGAGTGAAATTTTGAAAAAATCATCAAAAAATCAAAACCTTTAATAAAGTTACGCAAGTAGACATTTCGTATGTAATTTTTCATTAGAAAACAGATTGACATAAATTTGATTGACAGAAATAGAAAACAGATTGACATACACTTTAGAATGCTAGCATAAACCGTTCTCGAGATATTGCACATTTTTTAAATAAATTTTTCAAAAAATCCCATAAATTAAAAAAAAATATATTAACTATTGAGAAACATGTTCATTTTTACTTTCCTTATATACATAATGTATAAGGAAAGTATTGTGACGGGGTCGAAAATTCGAATTCGAGTTTTCGACGGGAGAGCACGTTTCAAGCATCCCTGATCACGAATAAAACATTTTTGAAGTGATGTCTGTGTGTGTGTGTGTGTGTGTGTGTGTGTGAAAGTATGTGTGTGTGTATGTGTGTGTGTGTGTGTGTGTGTCAGTGGGTCTGTGGAGACGATAACTGACGAACGAATGGACCGATTCGAACCAAATTTGGTACAAAACTCACAATCTGTAAACACAGGAAGCCTATTGTTTTTATACGCAATCGAATGTTCAGAACCCCCCTTTATTTTCGAATGAAATTTTGAAAAAATCGTCAAAAAATCAAAACCAATAATAAAGTTACGTAAATAGACATTCCTTATGTAATTTTTCATTAGAAAACGATTGACATAAATTTTAGAACGCTAACATGAACCGTTCTCGAGATATCGCACATTTTTCAAAAAAATTATCAAAAAGTCAAATAAAATAGAAAAAAAATATTTCCTATTGAGAAACATGTTCACTTTTCATATATAATATCATGCGATAAATTGGGTGACATCATTTTCGTGGATCTAGCTCGTTCCATTCATGAAAAAAGATACTTAATATAGATATAGAGTAATACTTTTGCATTTGAACGCCAATTTATCTGCTGTAAGAATAACTTATTTCTTCGTTCATAACGCTTGGCGAGATTTTGGCGACGAAATTGGCGGAATGTCGCCAACTTGGCAACTTTTTGAAATGTTGCCAAATTAACGAAAATCTCGCCAAATGGATAAAAATGACGCTAAATCAATGAAAATGACGACTAATTGTGGAAAATTCAATATCTAATAAGTTATATAATATATAAATATATAATAATAGTTATATAATATATGTCGAAAATTCAATATCTAATAAGTTATATATATATATATATATATAACTTATTTCTTTGTCCATAACGCTTGGCGAGATTTTGGCGACAAAATTGGCGGAATGTCGCCAACTTGGCGACTTTTTGAAATGTTGCCAAATTAACGAAAATCTCGCCAAATGGATAAAAATGACGCTAAATCAATGAAAATGACGACTAATTGTCGAAAAGTCTATATCTTGGAAAGGATATTAGTATCTACTAGAAGAAAAACCTATTTATTTTACTGTAAAAGTAATAAATTCATTTTATTATATAAGGAAAGTCATGTGTTGCCCACATCAGATTTTTTTATTATGTAATATCATGCGATAAATTGGGTGACATCATTCTCGTGGATCTAGCTCGTTCCATTCGTAAGAAAAGATACTTTGAGCAATACATTTGTATTTGAACGCCAATAGTCATTTATCTGCTATAAGAATAACTTATTTCTCTGTCCATAACACTTGGCGAGATTTTGGCGGAATGTCGCCAACTTGGCGACTTTTTTAAATGTTGCCAAATTAACGAAAATCTCGCCAAATGGATAAAAATTATGTCAAATCGATGAAAATGACAACTAATTAACGAAAATTTAATATCTTGGAAAGAATATAAGTTTCTACTATGAGAATAACCTATTTTTTTGCTGTAAAAGTAGTAAATTCATTGCATTATATAAGGAAAGTCATGTGCTGTCCACATCAGATTTTTTTACTTTATCATACTATTGAATATAGTATAGAGGAAATATTGTTTTCACGAAAATTTTCGATTTCGATATTTGGATGCCAATATAGGTTTTGAGACCTCCTGAACAAGTTTTGACTATTTTTAGAGTAATGCCCGTCTGTCTGTATGTCTATGGTCGATTTCTTGTGTACACTAGAGCTGCCACAAATCTTAATGTATTTTCACGAAACTTTATATCCAGTTTATCAAAAAATCTAAAACTAAGTAGGATTTTCGAAAATTCGAGCGAAGACTTCGAAATTTATTCGGAATTTTATATTTTCTTAACATGGCAGCATCGGACAATATTTGACATAATTATAGATAGAGTTGTTTATGATTCAATGACTTCGAAATTTAACAGTTTCAATAATTGAAGCGACAAATAGCCGCCGTACAATTTTTCTATTGGTGACGTCATTCGCCTTCTTTGAGGGAGAGGGTGGTTGCACCATCGGGGTCACGTGGTCAAATATAGTATCAATCGAAAGATTTTTTCAAGTCCTTTAAAATGAAGGGTAGCATGCTATAATTGCGATCATTCGAATCAACTTGATAGTCTTTTCAATTTTTTCTTGCAAAAATAATAATAACTAGGGGGCTCTGCCCCCTGCTCACTCCGCCCACCCAACCCCCTTCAGGAAGCTTCGTCTCCTACTCGCAGAGCCCGCTTCACATCTATCTTTCCCAAAAATTCTACTTTCAAAAATATATTTTGTATCCCTGCCTATTTTCCGCAGGAGGGAAAAGCAGAGATTTTTCTTAGCCAGGGAGTCCAAGAACTGAATTCCTTGATCCCGAGTTCACTTCGCGAGCTATTTCATGCCAGACTAAAATTTAAATCGATAAACGGTTTATTTCATCGTGTTGCTCTATTATTTTTCTATGTACCCAATTTCATATTTTTGTATACTATAGTTTTTACTGTAGAAGACAGAAATCGCTAGACGTGCCGATACGAAAAAACATTTTTCTCTTCTGAAGTGTATAAAAAGTAAAATATCTCTAAAACTACATAGAAATTAAAAGAAGGGGCTCCGTCCTGTAAAAATTCACCCATGTAGGTACATGCATACAAAAATTCGTGGTCTTGCTATTGTTAGTCTATCCAGGATGCGAACTCGCAGCTCAAATATTTTGTCTTTGACTTTGACATTAAATATTTCTTAAACTATAATATATATAAAAAAACGGTTTATTTCAGCGTATTCCCCAAAGCTTCTTCTACAAGTGTACCAAATTTTATACTTTTATATGCACTAATTTTTGCGTTACGAAGCAAAAAATCTCGAGAAATTTGTCACAGCGGCGGCGGCGTTAGCTACTTTCTTTTAATATAGAGAGATAATAAGTTGTTTAAAAAGGAAATCTGGTATTAGAAAGTAGAGTTGAGCCGCACTCAAGGTAATCTGTATTTGCAATTGAAGTTCGCCTCTCGGATTTTTGCGGGAAAATGAGCCATATTCCTTCGCGTAGTGTGTGACATCATGATTTCCACTAGAGCTCCTATGGAGCTCTTTATAGGAGCTATAATTTTCCCTTTTCCTCAAGGCGTACATTTGCGTCTTTACAATCGGTAAACAAGCTTGTTTTCATTCGAAAAGCTCTGCTAATTATTACTGTTTCTTTTCTCTCAAAATGTCGAACAGTTCCAAGCATTATATCGTTCGAATGTGTAGAAATACGACTACAACATTAGCAAATAAAATATTTATCTCTGTGCCTAAAAATAATGTTCTTTGTAACAAGTAGCACACACACACATATATACATACACACACATATACACATACACACGCACATATATATACAAACACATACACACATGTACACACACATGTATACTAACCCATACACAAACACACACTAACATACACAAGCACACACACATCACAAATACACAAACATGCACACTAACATACATATACACACTAATATACATACACACACCAACATATATACACACACTAACATACATACACACATGTCATCTCGAAAGCGTCACCCTGTTGCAGTAATATCCCTATACATTATACTATGTTCGTAGTTCGTTTAAACGGACTTTACATTAGATTCCCTTACATGTTATTGTTGTTTATTTTAGCATTCTTGAATCCGGTGCCCAGCTAGACTAGACTAAAACGTATGGCAGTGCCTGTCAAAATATTTGCCAGACAGACAACACTGACAAGATATTATTTTGAAACATAATAAAGCGACACGTATACGCCTTATCACGATTATTATGTACTCAAGAAAACGTAAACCAACCTTTCTCTTGAATTAAAAAGACCGTGATCCCGTCAAGAGCAATCAGCTGTTGCTATTTGCCTGAACCTTGAATTGTGTCACGGTAAAGCAAGTGGCGTGTTGCCAATCCGCGTAAAGAAAAAAGTGAAGTATAACTTGCCAGACAGCGACTGGCGATGCAAGGAATCAAGTCGCACTGAGTCAGCTACAGGTTGGAGGTGTAGAAAGAGAAATGAGCCTTTTAGTTACGGTGGCGTAATACCTAAATGAAGGAAGAAGTAAAAACAATAAAAACTGGTATGATCGTAGGCGGGAATAGGTGTCAAAGTATTTAAAATGTTGTTACGAAACTTATCCCCTGGAATTGCGGGTGTGCACGCAGGATACAAGAACGAGGCGAAATTTCTGGATAACTTACGTTTATTCACAAGCACAAAGTAAGCAGGAACAATATACAGTCAAACAGCACTTAAATGCTCCACTCGTTTCACAGAATAAACGATATTATTCTCAAAATGTTGCCAAAAATAATTTCACAAAACAGCCGCTACTGTTTTGTTCTCAAAACATTGACAAAAATCACAGCCCATTGTAGCTCGTGTCACATCCATTTGTCGGAGTCATTTTTATAGTCTCTCCATAGAAACTTCTGGAAATCTCTATCTCAAAGAATAATCGTTCTATCGAGAAGTTTCTGAAACATTCCAGAAGTCGCCAAATTACCGATAAATTGCCAAATCTGGTAACACTTTTCTTCTAACTGGGAAATCATGGCAACGCTGGGCTGACATCAGCCTTACGTCATGCTGACGTTATGCACTGTATTTTCTTCGCCTGGTCTTCAAAACAGGCAAAAGAGGAGGCGCCAAACAGAACAATGCGCTTTCGCAACAATATCCTTGTATATATGAATTATGGTAGAATTTGGTTAAAACAAGCCGTCATTAAGCAAGATTCCGGATTTAAAGAGGATATTATGAACTTTAAATGGCTGCAACGCTAATAGAACCTGATTTTCTAGCTTAATAGGAGTAAAATATTTTTGATCTCCTGATTTAACAAACGTACAAAATAGTTAAACCGAATAAAATAATAATAAAAAAAAATTATAAAAATCAGAGCAAAAGTGAATATAGGCTACCAGAATGAACGTAGGCGGAAAAAGTGTCAAAAGTATTAAAAACATCTTTGAATATGGGTTACAATGAACCGGCCTATAACGAGCCCCGGATTTAACAGATAAATTGTAAACTTGTAATGGATGCAATACTCATTAAACCTGATTTGCTCATTGTTAATGAACAAGATTTTTAGATTGTTGTTTTTGACGAATATACGAAATAGTAAAACGGAATAAAATATAAAGACATCTGATGTGGGCGGCACATGACTTTCCCTGCAGACTCATATTCACATTCCCTTTATTTCTTCAATAAAATTCATTAAAGAGTTTAATTGCACAAAATAACACCCATAAGTATTTTAAATGACACAGAATTTGCACTTTTAATTCAATTTTTGTTCTCATTGGATCACTGGACTTATCTTCAAAGGTGGCGTAGCCAAAAATGTGAAAAAACTGAAGTATCTCGAGAAAGATTAGTCCTATTATGGGGTTGGTCTTATCCTTTTCATTGTCAAAAATTACATATGAAACAAGCATTTAATGGATATATTTGAGCATACTAGTCTTTTATTTTAAATTTTGACAATTTTTACAGGCCATTTCGCAAAAAAGGCAAGTTCTTCTTTCCGAATCTTACCAAAATCTAATCAGCATCAGGATCACACTCAAGTGACTTACGCACCAAATTTTATGAAATTTAATCGATTAGTTGAGTTAGAGTGGATATATACAATTTTTGAAGGCCATTTCATAAAAAAATGCGTGTTCTTCTTTTTCGAATCATATCATAATCTAATCAGCACCAGGGTCACCCAGAAGTGACTTGTCTACCAAATTTTGTAAAATTTGGACAATTAGTTTTTCAGTTAGAGTGGATACAGGCAATTTTTGCTGGCCATTTCGCAAAAAAAGGCAGGATATTTTATCCGGAATCGTACCAAAAACTAAGCAGCACCAGGTCATACAGAAGTGACTTGCATACCGAATTTTATGAAATTCGGTCCATTAGTTTTTGAGTTAGAGTGAATACATACATTGTACAGACAGGCACACACCACGCAAAAAATAGTTTTTTCGTATTCTAGAGGTCTCGAAACGTGTAGACTCATCGAAAACTCTAGATGTGATTTTCGGTATGATTCCAATACTTCCCCTATACATTACCATGTATTGCAGGGAAAGTAAAAATCTGATGTGGGCAGCACATGACTTTCCCTGCAGACTTATATCCACGTTCTCTTTATTTCAATTAAATTTATTTCACTTTTAATTCAATTTCCGTTCTCATTCGGTAACCTGACTTATTTTCAAAGGTGGCGTAGAGAAAATACGGAAAACTAAAATATCTCGAGAACGGCTAGTCCTCGTGTAATGGGGTTGGTCTTATTAATTTCGTCGTTAAAAATTACGTATTAAACGAGCATTTAATGGATATATTTGTGTATAGCTAGTTCTTTAGTTTAGATTTTGACGATTTTTGCGGGCCATTTTGCAAAAAAAGGCAGGTTATTTTTTTTCGAATCGTACCAAAATCTAATCAGCACCAGGGTAACCTACAAGTGACTGATCTACCGAATTTTGTGAAATTCGGTCCAGTAGTTTTTCAGTTAGAGTGGATACAAGCTTTTGCGGGTCATTTCGCAAAAAAAGGCGGGTTCTTTTATTCCAAATCGTACCCAAAACTAATCAGCACCAGACTCGCCCACAAGTGACTTACCTACCAAATTTTGTGAAATTCGGTCGATTAGTTTTTATTAGTTAGAGCGGATACAAAATCTGCACAGACAGACAGACAGACACACAGACGTCACGCTAAAAATGGTTTTTTCGTATTCTATTGGTCTCGAAACGTGTAGATCCGTCGAAAACTCGAGTTGCGATTTTCGGCATGATTCCAATACTTTCCCTATACATTACCAAGTATTGCAGGGAAAGTAAAAATCTGATGTGGGCAGCACATGACTTCCTCTGCAAACTCATATTGACGTTGTTTTTATTTCTTCAATAATTTATTAAATTTCGTTTAATTACACAAGATAACTGCCATAATTATATACACAAAATAACTGCCGTTTGCACTTTTAATTCAATTTTTATTTTCATTTGGTAACTTGACTTATTTTCAAATGTGGCGTAGCAAATATGCTAACTAAAATATCTCGAGAACGGCTAGTCCTAGAGTAAAGGGGTTGGTTTTATTTTTTTTGTTGTTGTCAAAAATTACGTATAAAATAAGCATTTAATTGATATATTTGAGCATACATATTCTTTTATTTTTAAATTTAATGATTTTTCCGGGTCATTTCGCAGAAAAAAGCAGTTTTTTTTTTCCGAATCGTACCAAAATCTAGTCAGCACCAAAGTAACCTATAAGCGACTTATTTAAATTTTGTGACATATGATCTATTAGTTTTTTAGCCAGAGTGGATGCATGCAATTCTTGCCGCCCATTTCGCAAAAAAAAAAAAAAAAAAAAAAAAAAAAAAAAAAAAAGACGGATTCTTTTATCCCGAACTATACCAAAATCTAATCAGCACCAGGGTCACCCACAAGTGACTTACCTATCAAAGTTTATGAAATTTGATCGATCAGTTTTTCAGTTAGAGTGGATGCATTCATTGCACAGACAGACTCATAGACGTCACGGTAAAACTGGTTTTTTCGTGTTCTAGAGATCCTAAAACGTGTAGATCCATCAATAACTCGAGTTCCAATTTTGGACACGATTCCAATACCTTCCCTGTACATTACCATGTATTGCAGGGAAAGTAAAAAAAGATGGTGTGAATTGGGAGTGAGTCGTCCTATCCGGAGATAGTATAATCATCAGACAAGAAATATATCTTCCATCTATGGCCAGGAAACGAAACACATAAAAAGTACAGTGCAACTTGGATAAAACGAGCGTCTGTAATTCGAAATCGTCATTAATTCGAAGATTTCTCTTAGCCCCTTGAACTTTGTATTAAATCAATGTTAAAAAATCGTGGATAATTCGAAGTTCAACTTTCTTAATTCGAAATTTTTTATAAACACTTTCGAACCATAACAACTTTTCGGCCTTTCATCGTTAAGAAATCATCGCCGGAATACCCCCATCTGTTCGACACGTGACTGCTGAAACCCCCCTTCCCGCTGCCTGTTCGACCGTTTCGAGCGTTTAACCTGCAGAGGGTGTTGGTTCGACCGGCTTCAGACGTCATTTGAGCTTCCTACTGTCAGTGTGTCTGTAGTGTTGTGAGAGTTTCGCTAGTGAGCATTCACGAGGTCTTTGAGTAAACCACGAGTTCAATACCAGAAATAAAACACTGGACCCAGTTGAGTTCATAGAAGAAAATGCCCCCCCCCCCCCCACCGAACGCATGGGGTAACAATATGGGCGTGACATTCGAAGAATACGTCAATTTGGACGAAAACGTGGAAGTTTGTGAAGAACTGTTAGATCAAGACATTTTATCAGAAGTGTTACATAAGACGAGTGCAGCGGAGTACGATATCGAGGATGATATACAGGAAGATGAAGAAGAAACGCCAATCCCTACATCGTCGGAGGCGCTTTTTCATCTAGGCGAATTTCATCGGTCCACTGAAGGACAAACAAACGTTAGTGAAACTGTTTTCCTTTCACTAAGCATGCTTGATGATTTTGCTAACCTTAAATGACTGAACTCTACAAAACAATCAGGCATTGCACAATTTTTTCTAAAACTATAATTTTCTGTATTGAATGTAATACGTACATGTATGTAGCTTATGTAAATCTTATTTTGTTTACATGCATATAGTGTTTAAATCCTTCATACCATGATATTTCTCAATAAATATTTACGTATTGACAGAATATCCTTTTCAAGCATTCAGTGGACCTGAAACTTGTTAAAAGATGCAACTCTTTTAAATCGAAGTTTTGGATAATTCGAATTTTTTTAGTGGTCCCTTCAGCTTCGAATTATCCAAGTTGCACTGTATAAAGCTATAACCGCTACAGAGTTGAAAACGAAGATATTAAATAGGGTCATTGTTGATAAATGGAAATGGTAACTCGCCTTGTAAAATATGCCTGAGAAACATCATCATCATTTTGTAATTTTTCACTGACTGCGCAGTTCGAATATACCTCTCTCCAAAACCACTGCTTTATTTTGTGCCTGCCGTCAGAAAGACTATGATAACTCTTCTCCGTCTATTGCTCATAACTATTTTCTAATATTTTCTTAATAAAGATAGATTCTTAAAAGCTGTGTGTGTGTGTGTGGTGCTCGTAGTGAGTAGCCGAAGGAAGTCGTCGTTTGAAGATTCAAATCAATTTCTTCAGTTCTTTTAATATATTATAAAATAAAAAAATATATGTATATCGATAATCTCATACCAGAATCCATTTTTAAATACCTGGAATCTTTTTAACACTTTACAACATAGTTGAAAGATGTTTATGACTTTGGTCATTCCGTCTGTCTGTGTATCTGTCCATTCATACGATAACTGCCGTAAAAATGACTTTATCAAAATGAAATTTTAGTATGTTGTTGAGACGGTCCTGTGGGACATAGAGAAATGTAAATGAATAATGTCACCCAATTAGTTTTGGATGGAACCCGGGTTGAAAAAATGAAATAAATTGAACCTTATAGGGCCTCATTTTTCAAACATTTAAGCGAAGTTAAAATTTGCAAATTGCTTCGAAAATTTTAGAAAACATTTAAATTGTCCCATAAAAAATATAAAAAAAATTTCAGCAAAATATATTCGGTAGTTTCTTAAAGAAAAATTAAAATATTTATATAATATGGGTATAATAATTATACCCATATTATATGAAGAGATCACGTGACCCGCTTAAAAATAAAATGGTATCCATCTTTTTTTCTAGTGTAAAAATCGTGATTTTTAAAGTTCTTCTACATTTATATTAAGTGTTATATCCGTCCTAAAACCGTTTTATTTTTGCGTATTTTCTGTGCATCTATATTCTACGGCAACGCAATTGCAATATTCTTGAATTTAAAGGATCATCCAACTTTGATTATTTCTACAATGAAGCCTCATTTTAATGGATGCAGAATGTAAACAAGTGATTGTAAGATGAGTTGTATAAGAATTGCTGAATTTTTTTCACGTAAAATTACTTAACTCTGGAGTCTGGAATAAAAGTGATATGAATGAAATATTCATTGTTTTTACATAGAGAAGCAGACTATTTATATTTCAATGACGTCATTTGAATAAAGTTCTTTTTTTATGAAGTTTTGAGTTTTCAAATATAATAAATGATTGTAGTTCTGTGATAATTAAAGAAAAACAGCGTTAAATGCGTATCGCGTTTTAGAGATGTTTAAATAAAATTGTATTTCAGTTGGAAAGTGTTTCATAATCAATTCTGATTGATCTTGTATTGTTTCTTGCTAAAACGCATTTGTACGTTTTTCAGGCTGAGCTTCTTGCGACCTGTGGCACCCACCTACGCTGCCTGCACACGATATGGAAGCACATAAAAACCGATGACAAAGAGAACAGTTTTTCCACTTCGGACTTAACGCAGCTACATTGTGAGTATAGCACCTATCTTAAAGTGATTTTTTTTTATTTATTCATTGTTGCACGTATAAATGGGAAACCTTCACTCATATATTGCCATAATCAAGACCTGGTTTATAGAGAGCCGAAGACTTGGGCACCAAATAAACATAGCCAGCCGCCTGCAAAACGTGCATTCCTAAAATTCCCGTGCACATGCCGTGACCAATACATCTCCGCTGATCAATATTATTATTTTACGACCCCCTAGCGCAACTCAATTACTTTGTTATCCTCTAAATCTCCCTAACAAGAGAGAGCCAGTATTAAACGAACCATGAAACTCTCTATATTTATTAAACGAATAATATATAAATTATTAATTCACACAAACAGGGATTATAAAATAAATAAATTAATTTTCATATATATTAAATTAGGTTCACTGTTACGACATTCCCCAAAAGTTGGCGATATTGCATCTGATGTGACAGATGTTGGCGATATTGATGGCGATGTGGCGAATATTGGCGATATTGCGCCCAGAGTGGCAGACAGAGATATTGGCTTTTCTTATGCATGTGTACTATATAACTACGATTGAATACAAGCTATCGTATTGTGTTTACCTTAGAATTTAAAATAAAATTTCCAACCCCATCCGATTTCCCCACACAGACAAGAAATCTTGATATTGGATATTGGACAAGATCTTCATTATTGGGATTTAAGACTTCTATTCTAAATTACCCATGGACTATATTGAAATAAAGCCCTGGCCATATGTCCCTTCGAGGAGTAATCTAAAATCTAAAGAAAGTCAGGGCAACTCTAACGCAGGACAGACAAGAAAGATCAATCATGCATAAAGCATTGATTATGAAACCCTTTCCAACTTCATTGCAATTTCATTTAAACATCTCTAAAATGCGATTCATTCCTCGGTAATATTTTAAAAATTATCACAATACTACATTAATTTATTATATTTGTAAACTTAAAACTTCATCGAAAAAAATGAACTTCATTCTAATGATGGCATTGAAATGGAAATTGCCTGGTTTAAACATCTCTAAAATGTGATACATTCCTCGGTAATGTTTATAAAATTATAATAATACTACAATAATTTATTATATTTGAAAACTTCATCGAAAGCAATTGAAATTTATTCAAATAACGCCATCGAAATATAACAAGCCTGGCTCTCTCTATAAAAGCAGCATTTCATTCATGAACATTTTCCCATTCATTTCATTCATCACGATACTATAATAATTTATTTTATTTAAAAACTTAAGACCATGGAGGAACAGTAATTAAACTCTATGATTAAAACTTCAGCGAAAAAAATCGTCCTTCTCTCTGTAAAATCAATGAATATTTCATTCATATCAGCTATGCAGACTCCATGAGCTAAATAATTTTGCATTAAAGAAATGCAGCAATTCTTATACAACTCATTCTACATATTTTGCTGTTTACGTTTTCCATAAGTGAAAAATAGGCTTCTTTGTAGAAATAATCAAATTTGGATGATCATTTAAACTCAAATATATTGTAATTGCGTTGTTTCGGTATGTAGTTGCACAGAATTTAAGCAAAAATAAAGCGGTTTTAGAACGGATATTAACACTCAATATGAATTAAAAAGAACTTTAAAAATCACAATTTTGACACAAGATGGATGCCATATTTTATTTTCAAGTGGGTCACGTGATCTCTTCATATAATGGTCACGTGATCGCTCCATATAAGAGGTGTAATTATTATTTTAATTTTTAATTAAAAAACTACTGAATATATTTTGCTGAAATTTTTTTTATATATTTTATGGGATAATTTGAATATTTCCTAAAACTTTCGAATCAATTTGTGAATTTTAAATCCGCTTAAAAATTGTTTAAAGAATTAGGTCCCATAGGGTTCAATGTATTTCATTTTTTCAACGCGGGTTCAATCCAAAACTAATTTAGTGATATTATTCATTTATATTCCCATAGGTCCCACAAACCGTCTGAACAACATACTAAAATTTCATTTTGAATAAGTCATTTTTACGGCAGTTATCGTGCTAACGGACAGACAGACAGAATGAATGAATAACGTCATAAACACTTTTCAACTTTATTGTAAAGTGTTAAAAACGGCTGTCATGATACTAGCTAGCTCTTTGATATGTCCCTGCTGTTGGGACTATGGCACCACTGTGAATCATGTCTTGGCCATACTAACCAACAAACAGCCTCTGCAGTATACAACTTTTGTACATGCAATTATGGGCCGATCGTCTAGGATATTTACTCTTTTACAACTCCTAACCAATCACGCAAACTGTCGGGTTAAATGGAGCCAAAGTCAGAAAAGGAAAAAAGTCATCCACCTGAAGGTCAATGTACTATTTCGAGTCACGTATACATCAGTTGCAACTGTCTGACGAAAGATTCAATTGGTTAAAATTCCCAGCTACAATAAATCCGCTACTCCAACACAATACTACTCTCCACTATGCCAACACAATTCTACTCCCCACTACTCCAGCACAATTCTACTCCCCACTACTCCAACACAATTCTAGTTCAACACAATTCTACTTCAACACAATTCTACTCCTCACTACTCCAGCACAATTCTACTCCCCACTACTCCAACACAATTCTATTTCAACACAATTCTACTTTTAACTTCAACACAATTCTGCTTCAACACAATTCTACTTCAACACAATTCTACTCCAGCACAATTCTACTCCCCACTACTCCAACACAATTCTATTTCAACACAATTCTACTTCAACACAATTCTACTCCCCACTACTCCAGCACAATTCTACTTCCCACTACTCCAGCACAATTCTACTCCCCACTACTCCAGCACAATTCTACTCCCCACTACTCCAGCACAATTCTACTCCTCACTACTCCAACACAATTCTATTTCAACACAATTCTACTCCCCACTACTCCAGCAAAATTCTACTCCCCACTACTCCAACACAATTCTATTTCAACACAATTCTACTTCAACACAATTCTACTCCCCACTACTCCAGCACAATTCTACTTCCCACTACTCCAGCACAATTCTACTCCCCACTACTACAGCACAATTCTACTCCCCACTACTCCAACACAATTCTACTTCAACACAATTCTACTCCCCACTACTCCAGCAAAATTCTACTCCCCACTACTCCAACACAATTCTATTTCAACACAATTCTACTTTTAACTTCAACACAATTCTGCTTCAACACAATTCTACTTCAACACAATTCTACTCCCCACTACTCCAGCACAATTCTACTCCCCACTACTCCAACACAATTCTATTTCAACACAATTCTACTTCAACACAATTCTACTCCCCACTACTCCAGCACAATTCTACTTCCCACTACTCCAGCACAATTCTATTTCAACACAATTCTACTCCCCACTACTTCAGCACAATTCTACTCCCCACTACTCCAACACAATTCAATTTCAACTAATTCATTTCATTCAATCAACACAATTCTACTTCAAAACAATTCTACTCCCCACTACTCCAGCACAATTCTACTCCCCACTACTCCAGCACAATTCTACTCCCCACTACTCCAGCACAATTCTACTCCCCACTACTTCAATGCAATTCTACTTCAACACAATTCTACTTCCCACTACTTCACCACAATTACCATAGCAACCTAAATCCTAATTGTCCAAAATCTCACGTCCTGCAACCCTATTTTCACCCACCCACCCACCCCTTCCGAAAGACAGCAAACGCCAGTTTTACAAAAAAAAAAATTGTAAGCAACTCTGATCCGAAATCGCAAAGACAACAAAATCTCACATCGTTCAACAACTCCTTTATTTACCCCAAAAGACGTCCACTGTTATACAAAGAAAAACGAAAGCGACTCTCCTTCTGAAATCACGTACTTACGTATAAGGCATCTTACATAATAAAGGAAGATGTCTATGTATGTGTGTCTCTGTGTGTGCAGTCTGTAGCGAGAAATCTAAGCGTCGTATGGCTGTGAAATTTGGTACACAGGTACTTCAGGTCTCGAATAGATGCACATCAGCGTTATTTATTTATTTTTTTTTTTAATTTCGATTTAGTTTTTTAGTTATTTTATATTTTAGCCCGATTTTTGGACGAAATTCACACAAATCGATTCTTTATCGACCTAATATACTATCACAGAGTTTTCATCTTGACACCATCGGAAAAATCAAAAAATTTATTTTTTAAACAAACTTTGAACGGAGTTCATACGATTATTAAACGATGTTTTGTGAATTTTATAAAAATATATATATACTTTTCGTACGTTTTATACTTCCCAATTTTTATATTATGGTATATTTTTATATTTTATATATTATTATATGACGTGCCATCCAACGTTTATATTTTAACAGCAGCTCCTAAATATATCACAGACTACTCCAGAAAAATGATTTCGCAAATCCACCCGTTGATTAAATATAAATTTTTTAACTGAGCTTACCGCTTGCTTAGATTTTCTAAATGAACATAATATTTCGCCATTACGGGGCGGACTCCCTTTTACGGCGCTGCTCTACCTACTCAAGCCACTCCTACGTATATGGGAAGGAGCATTTCTACCTACTAATGCCACCTCTACGCATGGAAGAAGGAGCTTTTCTATCTACCGAGACCACCCTCACGCACAAGGTGAAATAACCGTGCTTAGAAATTCGCTGTGAGTTACAATATAGTATTTATCAGTTTGCATTTTAAATCCGGGGCAACGCTCGTACATTTTCTAGTTCTCCTATATGTAATCTGCTATATCATCGTTGTTGGGTAGTTTGTTTATTTTTGTTGTACCGATTAGGTGCTTTTATGATTCGATTCGAAATGAGCTTCGATTTTTAGAAAAAAATATATGTCCTTTTCCGATCATCATTATTTCATTTAAGACATTCTATATTTTAAAATATTACTTAATTATCTTTTTTAAAACACATTATTACGTTAGTAAATGTATGTTTACCCGGCTGATAACACTATATTGTTCTATTAAAATGTTTTCCATGTACAGTTAAGGCTAGAAATTTTGGATTTCTCAACGATCAATGCTAAGATTTTCCGAATTCTCGAATTGTAATTTTAAATGTAAATTGATGGAAATAAAAAAAAAAAAAATAGCATGCATATTATAATTGTTTTTCCCCTAAAATCATTCATAAAAATAAGCATTATTTTTAATAAAATAAATGCCCCCAAATAATTGATATTAAACAAAAGCAAAACGATTTTTCATTGCAAAGTGCACAAATTTATTAA